>PVJO010006119.1:0-16362 GCA_004026905.1 Hystrix cristata
ATAAAGGATGATATATCAAGATAAATATTTACAAACCCACAGTCAATACTTTACTAGAAAGAAAAATGTTCTATGTATTTCTTAAAATTTAAGCATATTTTACATACACTAGATTTGGGGTGTCCAAACTTTTGGCTTGCCTGGGCCACATCAAGGAAAGAGAGTCTTGGGTTATATAAAGTATAGAATAAAGTTAATGTATGCAAATAACAAACTTCTTTTTTATATATTTATTATCATTATCAGTAAGCCTGTTTGATAATGACATAAGAAAACTTACATGCCTGTTTAATGACAATAATCACTTGGCTTCACAGGCATTCACAGGCAGGCAGGCTGAAATGCCATTACCAGTAGTCCCCTGTTCTACTCACAAAGGGTTTGTAACATCTGATACACTCAGCACTCAGCAGGGATTCCATGCTGGTGACTGTGTGGTGGGCAGGAGCGGTGGGCTCAGCACTTCACTGAGCCCTCCTCTGCATGTTCCGTTGCTGCCTACCCTGTCCGTGCTGAAACACTGTGCAAACGAGTCATAAAATACTGCCAAAGTCACATAATAATATTAAAAGTGTGTGATCTTGCGGGGTCACATTACTAGATATCCAGAGTTGCTTATGGCCCAGCGGCTGTGGGTCAAACAGGACTGCACTAGACATACACTGTCCAGTACACTTACAATGAAAACCATACATATAAGGGTTTTTTTTCATTTGAAATGTTTTTAGTATCCATATTGAAAAAGTAAAAAAAAAAAAATCTTTTTTGATCTATTATGTAAAAACATTAGCAGTTCAACGTGTGATTGGCCTAAAAAATACAAAATGTATTATGTTCTGTTTTTTAAATTATGTCTTCAAAATTCAGCATGTATTTTATATTCACAATCCATTTCCATTCAGACTAGACATATTTCAAGTGCTCAGTAACCACAGGAGGTCAGTGGCTACTATAATCAATATCACTGCTCTAACCAGCTCTAACCAGTTCTAACCAGCTCTAACCACCTTTAACCAGCTCTAAACCAGGTTAATTCATAGAAATAGTCCACTCTTTGAAAAGCAGAAGAAACTCATCTATAAACCAATTGAGTCTGGTGAACTTGGTGAGAAAGAATGGGTGCCTATGGAAAGGGTGATTGTCTTTTCACCTCTTTAGATTCATTTTGATCATTTACTTTTTCCTGTATATAGGATTTAAAATTTTATTGGCATAAATTCATACAGGCTAAAAAATCATTAGCGTTATTTTGTTTGAAAATAACTTAAAAGCATTTCTGATTTGCTTGAGTGGGGCATTGAAATGCACGGGAGTGTGTAACTACAAAGTCCACAGCTAATGTCAGATGTATTCAAGTTAAGACCAAGGAGCTCAACTGTATTATGATCTATCTTGGCCTCAATTTCAGTAATGTAGACTTTCTCTTTGTGGTATTCCTAAAAATTCTAGATTTATGTGGGCTTGGTTCAAGTTCAACAGAAAGGAACAGTATTTCCCAACTCTATTGATAAAAATCCCAGCCTGATTCCTAACAATCTAAATTGATTCACATGCCTAATTTCCGAAGCAGTTACTGGGCCGGGGTAGGAGTTCAGGGAGAGTAAAATGATGTATTGTCTTAAGTTATATGCCAAGACCTGGAGCTGGTGATAGAAACTGTCTTACCCAGAATGAAACGTGGACAACAGGCATTTCTTCAAAGAAAAACTTGGGTAACAGATACAAGACTGGAAAAAAGCAACAGATGTCTACTCTATCTCAATCAACTGTTTTTAATGCCCTTTACATCCACAGTTATATGTGTTTTCTCAATCACAATATTTTACATTTGGAATTTTCTCCTTTTTACTTGGCTAAAATTACTAACTTGGAAATATCTTATTAGTTTTAAAAGAGTTGACGAATAGCTTGAGTTTTTTTTTTCTTTTTCTTTTCATTTAGTATTTTCAATTCTATTTCACTAGTATCTTCTTTTTATGTTTTTTGTTTTCAGAACAAGCATTTTTATGATGCTTGCTATGGCTTGTATCCAGATGTCCCCTTAGAGCCTCAGGTGGTCACAGGTGAGCCTTTTAGGAGGTGGCTGGATCTAGGAGATGTGGTACTGGGATTAAGGATTTGATGTTGGTTACTGTTGTGTTGCTGGGATTAAGGGTGCACCACCCTGGGTGGAAGTGCTACCCATCCTCAGGGATGGAGTATAAGGGATGGAAAGAGGGCTACTGACCTCACTTGTTGCTTGCTGCTGCTGGTGCTACTGCTCCAGCTTCACTGCTTTGCTGCCTTCTGCCTGCCAAGAACCGTTTTTCCTCTGTAATGTCCTTCTGCCTGCCATCCTGCCTTAGAGCCAGCTGACTATGGACTGAAACTTCTACAAACTGAGATAAATAAACCATTCCTCGTTTAACTTGTGGGTGTCAGGCATTTTATCTCAACAAGCAAAAAGTACATAAGACAACCATAAAACAATAATTGTATATTTAAAACTTTCAAATACATTCTAAAACATATTCAATCATCCGATTGTAGTCTCCCATTTGTAGTCTCTTCTTTTAAGACTAGTTATAAGATTCATCTATTCTCTGAGATTTCCTTTGGAAAAACTAGAACAGAATAATCTTGGATTATTTTCTACTGTTTTGTGTCTGGTCAGGAATTTGAGAAGAGGGTTTTTAATGGAGCCTTCTTATTCAGTTAACTGAGGTTTCATCCAGCTTTCAATTTCTTGAATTCTTAATTTTCCTTGTTTTGTTTTAGAAACTGCAATTTTTTTGCTTTAGTTATATTTATGATTCTAAATAATCATCCCTACCTGTGCCAAAACCTGTGTTAAAACTAGTTCTCTAATGTACAGCCTCCTACAGTGCTTATCTTTCAGGAAGCCAAAGTCCCTCTGTTGTCCTGTTGCTCCTTTGATTTTTTAATATACACAAATTCTACAGCCCTAGATGGCTCGCTTCAGCAAAAAACTGCAATTCATAACAGAAAAGATCATTGGAACTCAGCAAAAATAACTGATTCCTGAAAGCCAGGAATCAATTCAGAAAACTTTCCATATGAGAAGAGCAATGTTTCATGCCATCTTATAACTCCAAAATCTCCTTCCACTCAATTCCTTGCTTCCCACCAGACTAACTGATGGCAACACGGTAGGTGCTCACTCACCCATGCCTCATGTTTTTAGATCCTCGCTCACTGTCCATGAGGAAACCTCCCAAAGAATCTGTTTGTGGCTCTGCTTTCATCCTCTGTCTGGTCTTTGTTTAGGACTGACTACAGCATCTGACTTCACCCTGTATCTTCTAAATCTTTCTATTTTCTGAGTAAAAAGCTACCTCCTTCCTCACCCTTCTTTCACAAAAGTCTATCTACTGACCCTAAATAAATTCTAGGTCTTCACTGAGGATATAACATTACCTTCTCAAGTGCAAAATGCCCACTCTCCAGATGATTCAAACTTCAGGAATGGTCACACCAGCACACACTTCTATTTGCACCAGGATGGACAGATACAAATTCTTCCACCCTTTACCCTGTTATGTATAAGCCCTTCACCTCTTCTGAGTTCTTCTTGACTTCTCACAAATCCCCTTCAAGTATCAGCTTCTTTGCTCTTTGCCCCTAGATTTTCCTCACCCCAAATCCTGCTATCGTCATGGCCTATTTACAATCTAGGAGGTTGACAAATTTGACATTCTAGTTTCCAACTTTTCCCCTTCCTCAAATTTACCAACTTTCATCACTCTCTACTGTCTGTTAAGGTCTCTTTCATCAGCCTCCACTTTCTTTATCCAACTTGTCTACCATGGGCCATAATTTTTGACCATTCTTAAATGTGTGTCCACATTTCTTTCATCCAGTATCTTTCTGACAAAACTATCCTAGAAAATCTCAACCTTTGGTAAAATAAACCTTGTTGGGTAGAGATGAAATAAACTTTACAACTGTGCATATTAAGATCTAGTTTCACAGTCTCTAAACTCAACAATATCTGGCTGTTCTGTGATCTTCCTACTATCCACTCACCTCCTGTTCTCCAGTGTGGTTATTCTAATTTCCCTCATTTAGTCAAATCTCTAACTCCATCACTTTTGCTATTTTAGCATATAACTTTGCTTTCTCTTTCCCAACAAAGTAAAAGCCATTAGGATAAAACACTGACAAGCCTACAACCAGCACTGTATGTGCTTGTCTTGCAGCAGAATCCCTGGCTCAATCTCTCACCTGGCTCTGGATTCCTTTGCTTCCTACGTGCGCTGTGATTTTCCCCATCACCTGCCACATGCCTGCATCCCCGCCCCTCACTGAGAAAATGTGAACAAGCTCTTCTGCTGTTTCCTGCCAACTTCCTGCTTTCTCTCACTAGTCCCCTTTACAACAAAAGTATCAAACACTCTATCTTCACTTATTGTCTGAAATTCTTCACATATGTTCTTAAATCACAGCAACATAATTCTCTCCTGTAACACCCAAAATTCCTTAAAATTATTTCTACATTAACCTAACTTCCTCATCTCACTACCAAGTGGAGACTTCCTACGCTTCAGTTTTCTTCTCTCTGGAAAGCACTTGACGGTCCTTTCTGAGCACAATAATTTTCTTTGGCATATGACAATGATACAGTCCTGAGTATCTTCCCTTTTTTGCGTGCAATTAATCAATCTTGGAACATTTTCCTCATTTGGTATACCTTACAAATCAAATAAATATGTACCTATTTCTATTTACTATTATTCATATTCAGAAAATATCTATAAATCCATGTTGTATCATTTTATTTTTGACTTCATCATTTCTATTTCTTTAATTTCTGTACTTATTTCTAGCTTCTTGTATGTAGCACGCATTTTTTTCTGTAATCTTTTTCATACTTTAAGTTGAAAAGGTTGTTTTTCTCACAGTGACTCCTTTTAACTTATCCCCAGAATGTAAGAACTGACATATCCTTTGACATGTCCTGGTAAATGTTCATTATTTTCAAATTTTATGGTAGGTCTTGTTGAAGGGTTAATCATGATGACACTTTTTAACTTTCTCAAATATATGGAGAGGTCGTTATATGTAGTTCTGGATAAAAATCTAATTTAATTTCAAATGTGTTCTGTTTTCCTGTATTTCTCTGCTTATTTTCAAATGCATCCCGGTAAGCTGCTTCATCACCTCTTGATATTCATGTTTTCTCTCTTGGAAAAGTTTGGGCCTCGGGATGGTCCTGTCATGCTGCAGATTTGTCCTGAGCAAGCGGCTCCTTTCCATAGCTGCAATAAATGTTTCCAAATGAATGAATCTTTGAAATATTCAACGCTGAGATGATTGAAAAAAAATTTCTAGACACAGACCAGTTGACAACATAACATTTTCATTCTGAACTGCTATTTATTCAACAGTTCAAATATTCAAATGTAATATTAATGTTAATATTTATTTTGATGGCACACTTTTAAAAGCTAGCACAATAAATGCTTAACTATTCAAAATATGCCACCCTAACTAAAATGATAAAGTTAATTTCTACTTTTTATAATAAGCTGTCATCTGATGATGAGAAAATTTCGGCTATATCTTTTCAAAGTTGTATTGTACAATTAGTTTTTAGTCCTGCAAATGGAAGTTTTCATATATTTATTAACAGGCAAAAGTTTCAAGATCCAGTGGTATTATTTCTGACTGTTTTCTCTTTTTTGCCTGAACTACAATATACAAATTGTGGTGACTTTTAGACTATGTCACACAAATCAGAAATGAGAAAAAAAAATGACATACAAACAAGGCATTAGATAATTTTTCTCAAAATATTTTCAATGTTACATCATCTGGGGTAATTTTAAAAATATAGATTCCTGAATATCACTCTAGATAATCTAGTAAATATTTGGAGATTGAGTCCAAGACCCTGCATTCATTATTACTGTGCACCTTTAATTTGAGAACCACTCTGATAAATTACTGTCTGGTAAAACAACTGCTCATTCACATGTTTCTAGCGTCTGTGCTATTCATGTTCTTAAATGCTTTATGGGATCTCTCTCTATGTTTTGAGGAGAAACTGTATATTTATAAGGAAAGTACATTTCTTTAGCTTAGAAATAGTCACAGAGTTTTGTAGAAGATAGAATCATCAAAAACATCTTAACTCTAAGTATTTGAAGTTTGGTTAAATATTATAGAGCAGTGTCTCTTCGACACTATGTGCAAGAAGGTCATCTGTGGAACTTAGTTACGTACAATTAACTTACAAAATTTAAATGACAGAGATGAGATTATACATTTCAAACAAGTTTCCAGGGGAGGCCACACTTTGAGTAAAAAGAATATAAGGAACATCTGGCCTATTGTGATAGAAATAGCACTTTAAAAAGTTTCTATAACATTAGACTTTCTTTTAAAATATTTTTTAATTATTGTCGTTCAGCAAAATAAAACACAGGATCATTGATTGAAGGAAAAGATACCAATTAGGTATTTTTGAAGTTCTTGCTGATGGTAAAATCTCATTGACAACATCATTTTACTTCTACACAATGACATGTTTCTCTACATTTGTTATAAAGTACAAGTACGAGATAATTGATTACTTAGCAATTAGCATAATGATATTACTGAGAGCATGTACTTTAGCAACAAGATATAGAACACAGAACTGCTTTCTCCTGAAAGAGCTAGTACTTCCTAATAGTATAATAAGAGAAAGTGCATAGAGGATGTTAATGAATTTCCTAGGATTCATGTAGAAGTTGCTTCTATTTTTAATGGATCCTAAAAAGTTATTCCGGTGCCTATATTATGTGACACATGAAATAAAAATTGAAGGTAACCACCTGAAAACTGAACAGTTTGGGAGTTTAAATTTTATTCCAAGTGCACAGAAGTGATTAACATACGTGAGTTTTCCTGTTTGAGGGCAGCTGAGGCTGTGCGTGAGAGCAGAAATCACAGTGTTTGCAACTTCAGTAGCTGGTATTTGGTTTGAAGTAATCAGAAGGATTGGTTGCTGAGACTAATGACACTTTTCAAAGGTAAAGGCCCAGAAAACGCAGTAATGCTGACTCATAAGCATACATTTGTTCTGGGTTCCAAGGGAATTAGACATGCAACTCCCATTAACAATAACAGGAGACAGAAGTTCTATATCTAATTTCCCTCTCAGCAGGCGGGAAACAAACCCCATAATTTGGAGGATTTGCAGCCTTAAGCCTGCTACATTGTGATCAAAAATTGCATATGATGAAATGAAAATGATGGAAAAATGCCTGATCCCCAATTTTAAACGACCTTGTGTTTCCCAGAGTATCTCAGGCACAAATTGAAGTAAAGAGCAATGTACTGTAAAGTAGCCTTTATTCTTAAACATGAAAGTTATGGCCCCGGTGCCTCGATCTATTAAAAATGGTCAGTTCAGCTTAAAATGCCACTTTGAAAATTGGCTTTTCTGATCTATACAGTTTTGTCAGTGAAACAGTTCGATCCTGGTAACTGTTTAGCATGAAATACAATGGTTTCAAAAGTCGTGATTTTTTTTTTACAAAGGAAAAGCTCACCTGTCCACAAAAATACTAATGATCTATTGCTAGTGCTTTTATTTTAATCAACATCTGTGGGCCTACTTTGTACCGTTGCATCATAACAGGAGAGAGTTTTTCTTCTTTTTGACATAGAAGATGATTGCTAGACATGCACAAGAGTCATTGAAAAGTACTCTTAAGGTGAAAGTTAGAATCACTAAAGAACTAACAAGTAACAACCCAACAAAACTGCCGCTGGGAAATAATGAAAATACTTGTCCCTTTAGCTTCCTGGGTAAATGAACTGGAACCAACTCACTGGTTTGAAAAGTAGCAAAGTTGTAACCTTGAGCTGCACCAAAGTACCTAAGGCTGCAGATAAAGTGACACAACTTCTATTTGTAACTTCACTGAAATACTTTTTCTGAGCACAAACATTCTAATATAAAATACTGGGAGAGGGCAGCCGTCAAAGCAAGCCGTGAAAGAGGTGGCATGAGGAAGTACTAAGAGACACAGATGATGAAAGGGATGGAACCTAAGACCAGGGACAGTTCTGGAAGGGAGCAGTATGATGTGCTGACTATTGAGATTTGCCACTCCCACCTTCTCTGGTTTCTCTTCATCTTTATTCACTGAGCACTCTTGTAACAAGTAGACTTTTTTTTTGTCTTTGCCGTCAGCCCTCCCTTTTTTTAACTGCCTTTTCTCCCTGAAGTGCTATGTCGCCTCCCCTCCCAGAGCACCCACTGTCACAGCTGAGAGTCTCAGGGGCAGGTCAGGGAGTCACAGGTGACCCTTTGCTCCTCCCACGTCTGATCCTGCGATGGCTCTGACAGGAGGCTTTGGGATTATGCTTACAAGAAGTTAGCATGTAGTCCACTCTTCATTCATTTTCCTTCTACCTGCATATTATATTCTCCTGGGTTGATGCTTTCAAATAGTACTTTGATCAAGAAACTATCTTTCTAATAAAATTCCTGCTTCTGAGCATTTAGTAACAACATAATATAAACTGATTGTATTAGTCAGTATTCTCTAAAGAAACAGATACAATGGTAGACACATGAATATGTGAGAGCTTAAGAATTGGCTTCATTGGGCTTCCTACAAGTCAGACATGGAAGCGTGCAGAGGGTCCGTCTGCACACTGGAGATCTAGAGGGCTCAGCCGAAGGTCTGGAGGACTGAAGGATCCAGGTGAAGGTCTGGAGGTCTGAAAGATTCAGGCAAAGTTCTAGAGGTCCGAAGTATCCAAGCGAAGGTCTGGAGCTCCTCCAAAGGAACCAAAGCCTATCCAAAGAAACCAGGCAGAATATTTCCGTCTTCATTTCCCTTTTATACCATCTAGAGAATGGGCCACCCTAGCGTATAGAATTGCTAAGCCAATTTAGTTAAGCTTCTCTTACAAGTTGACACAATCAATTAACCAACACACAGATTAACCTGGATTTTGTGTCATTCTTACTGGCAGACTCTCCAGCCTTACTAAAGGGACTTTCCATTGTCGCCCATGCTCGACCTAAACTTTAGAGAGAGTAGCGCTCCCCAGCAAGGCTGCTCACGGTTCCCTTCGCTATTAGTTACCTTTCCAGAGTCAACGGTTTTCAAGAGAGCAGATTTAATACAGGACACTTACAAGTTACAACAGTCACCCATAAGTCGAATGCGGGAAGAGTGCAGAACATCTACCTGGGCCTTGGAGACCCGAAATATCCAATCAAGGACTGGGAGCCCACAGCAATGTCCCACGTATGTCTAAGTCTGCACTAAAAAGCTGAAGAAATCTACATTGGAGCAAGGGTACAACACTCACAGTTCGGATGAAGACCAGCGCTCCCCTGAAGTGAACAGCAGCCATCCCCAATGACGGCAAGGCCCCGAGCTCCTTCTGTGATGAGAACAGCAGAGTTCACTTCAGAGAAACCCGCTGCAACAGAGCGTCTCCTGGGAAACAGCTGGCTGCTATCTTCTGCTCTCATTCTCCTTTATATTGTGTAGGCAGTATATTCAGGTGGATCTTCTACACCCAGAACCACACCAACTCAGTCCAGCTGGGCACTCCTGCTCAAGCTGCCCACAATTAGTCCACATTCTTTGCCTTTGGTGCCCACTACCTCTGCCTGTGAAGTCCAGAGTCTCCATGTCTTGAGTCTTATAAGACCTTTCCTGAGTCTTCTTGCAATCAGTTGTTACTTTAATTTCAAGATAAAATTTTCATTGTATTCTGTGTATTGAATTAACAGCTTTATTCTTCTTGGGGATTCTTTGTTTATGGAAGGCAGAGAGGTGTGCTGAGTACCACAGTTCTCTCCAGTATCTGGCACAAAGCCTGGCAATTAGAAGCGGTTCACTAAAGACATACTATCTTTTCACTGTGCTTTCAATTTTGAAATAGGTATAAATATTCAAAAGTCATTTATCAAAAAGTGTTATGCAAAAATGTACACACCATGTAAAAATATAGATATATGTAAAGTACACAAATGATTGATTCTGAAAATCAGCACAGTACTCTTAGTTGTCTAGGGACACATGTAAACACAATTAAACCTTATTGAATAAATGAATGAATGAATGCATGAATTTGTGTAAAGCTCACTTAGTTCTTAATAATATCTTTTGTTTTAGACTCACTCAAAATCTGTACTTTTATTTCCAAATATATAATTCTGGCCAGCCTGAATGAAACATTTAAACACAAAGGTGAGCCTTTTTCTAAATAAATGAAATCTAAACACAGGAACAAAACAGGATAAGAAAATTGAAACTGAGTAAATGAAACTTTGAAATCTCTTTGCTACATAGATCAATTGTTAATATTAATACTGATATTGATGGTGATATAGGTAACAATATTATCATTCTTGTATTTCATTTTAATTGAAACAGTATTAGCCAAGCATTTACAAAAGTGTTAATCTTGTGAATTTGTAAAGAAAAGTGGGTTTTTTTTTTCCCAATTCTCTTAGATGTTTTAAGTGCTTCCAATTACAAGGCATATAAATTTGTATGGAAAATGTGTATTGCATGAAACGTTTCATGTAAGACATCTGGAGATAGACGTCTACTGGGTGGGGTGAGATCCCTGATAGTTTCCAGCAGTGAACACCAGTTGGCATCATGCCACTGGGACTCTACAGATATTCCTAAAATGACCTTGTGGCTAGAAGCAGTCTGGACAGAATTTTTTTGTCATTGCCCCTTTCGTGCTTTGAAAGGCAGCAGATTTATCAAAACTCTGAGATAGAGCCATAAAAGAACTTCATATTATTTTACTAGAGTCACAGCAAAGGAATCTAAAAATAAAATTCCCTCTCTGCTCCTGGGGTGTGAACACTTCATGCACCTCTGTGATTTGACATCACAGAAATTCCAGGGGAGGCTGTGCAAGCAGGGAAGAAGCCAAGGTCGAGGGTCAGCAGGTTTCCAACCTGTGCTTGACTTACTTTGATGATCTTATTTGTCATATCAAATGGAGCAGAGAAAAAAGCCTCTCCAATGAGCATGAGAAGCTACTCTTGGTTTTAATTCCTTCCCTTTGATTTCCCTCAGCAGCACAGATTAAAGATGGAGCTTTCTTTTCTCCTGGTGTGTCTCACTGTGCTACTCACTAGGAGAAAGAAAGAGGCAGGTTTAAAGGATTCTTTGTCCGACATGGTCTCTTTAACTACCGAAACATCTTCCAGGATGAAGTGTTGAAGTGTTTGATGTTGGCTGAACTAGATATCACTTTCCATCAATCAAACACAAACCCAGTAACTGGCAGCCTCGTTATGAAAATCAGACAAAGTGATACAGAAAGAAAAAGAAGCTCCACATTTAAAATTCAGTATAAAATTACCTTACCCCATTCATTTACATAAACACAGAACTGACAAGTGCAATAAAGAACAAAAACGGCTCATCTGAAATACACGGGATTGTTGAGGGTCTGGTCCCCAGCTCCCTGGCCACACAGCTCCTGAGGCTCTCAGGGTCCCATTGTTAAAATCACAGCCTTTCACCTATCACTTGATAATGAATGTCAAGACCGATGTTTCCAAATCAGCAGCCATACCTAACCCACAAGAGCAAACATGTTTTAAACATATGTTTTACGTGGTACAATCAATCCCTATACAACTAGTGCATCTAACACAAAGTATACGGTATTAATACACCCTGCGAGTTGTGCTACAGTGAGATAACACATTTCCCAGCTCATTGGACATTCTAATTCGCCCCTTCTGCCTCACAGCACTTTCTAAGAAGTATGTAATCAGGAAACAACACAACCTTGGCTTACACTTTATTGCTTAATTGTAATCCAAAAATGTCAGATCTGAATAATTGTCATTCCAATTTACCATTACCTGTTGCAGGCTTTCTTACTTAATCTAACTGAACAGTTAAAAGAATGTTAAAGTCATATTGACCTTGGGGGAAGAGACCCCTTTACTCTTTCTTATAATTGTACATTTTTAGCAGAGAATGCTTGGGGAGAAAAGCAGAGAATTAAAGAGTTGGATATTTCTACACCTTTTTTCTTTAACATAGCCCACTTCATAAATGAATCTACATTCTGCAGGATGACAAGATAGATTCCAAATTGTAGTCAGACGCCCAAAAAATTATGGGTAGAGATGATCCTAGCAATTACAGACTTAAAAAATTTCAAGAGATCATATGAAGTAAACACATGGATAGAGTTAGGATAATAAAATTTGGATTTAAATTGTCCTTTAAATGCAGATTATTTTGAGGGCTGGGGATTTAGGTCAGTGGTTAGAGTACTTGCCTCGCAAGCACAAGGCCCTGAGTTCCATCCCTGGTACCAAAACAAAACAAAACAAAAAATAAATAAATAAAAGCAGATTATTTTGAAAGAAAAGAAATGTTCATGTAAAATAATTTCTTCATCTAATGAATGAGTACTATGACCAAGGCAGTGTTTTAAATTCTTTACATATTCCTTCAACCTCATAACATTTTGCAAAGTAAATAGTACATGATTATCCAGATAACAAAGGAGGAGTAGGAAGGGCAGAAAAATTACATGTCTTGTTCAAGATGCCGTAACTGGTGAAGAGGGAACATTCACGTAGATATCAGACTTAATGTGTTCTGTAGGTAATTTGCCTGGCAAGGTTAGTATTTGATGATCATTACTGTGACTCTTATAATTGGTAGCACAGTATATCAAGTGTTTTATCACCACTAAATGCTTTTCCATCCAGCAATATGTTTGCCTTTTACAGAAATGTTTCAATTGATAGCATATTAAACATTATTATTCTAATTTTACAAACTGTGGACAAGTAAATAATGTGACATGGCAGAGCCCGAGTAGGAAGTTGGCGATTTGTGATTCCCCAATCCATGAAAATTTATAGAACTCGTGTCACTGCAGTGAAAGTACTTGTCTAAGAGAGTCACTTACAAATATACACAAACACACACACCTTTTAAGAAAGCATAAATGAGAATAGGTTAAAGGATAGTATAGTGGAGTTGTATCATATTGACACTTACTGAACATATATTTAAGTAATAGTTTAGTGTAGTTCTGTGAATACAATAGCTCTGACTAAAATTTCACCTCTAATCTTATTTTTAGAAACTAAGTCAAAGAAAGCTCTGGGATCACAAAATAATGTTTTTGTAGGAAACAAATAAACAAAAAACTAACAAAAACTCTGTTTAGATATTTAATTTTATTTATCATCTACAGGGTTCATCTGAGATCAGTCAACTTTAGGCAATTCCAGAAGCTTAATGATAGCTTTTTAAAAAATAAAATACAGGGCTGGGGATTTAGCTCAATGATTAGAGTGCTTGCCTTGCAAGCACAAGGGCCTGAGTTCGATCCCCGGCACCACAAAAAAAAAAAAAAAAAAATTGTAGATTTGTTTAATAAATGATAGATAATAGTAGATATTATTTTACATTATATCTTACCTGCCCAGGAGGCTGACATCTAATTACACGGCAGAGAGAGACCATCGTTTACCAAGTATTTGTTCTGTTCTCCCATGAAAGCAGTAGTGGGGAGGTGGCTGAGGCTGGGGACTGTGTTCAGTCAGACTCCACAGGTGGTCTGTGGCATGTAACCGCTAAGTCCCCTCGCTGTCAAAGGCTTTTTCCAAAACTTTACCTATCATTTTTGTACTAGTAGTTTATACATTTTTTAACCTACAAAAAGAGCTCAAGCATCACGTAAGCTTCAGAATCCCCAGCATTGGGTAATAGCACCTGGTTTGTATGCAGGTATAACTACATAGTCAGTTCTCACCAGAAGATGGAAAAAGAAAGCACATTGCAATTTTGAGCTGGGCCTCTTAAGGAATGAGTTGTGTTTCTCCGCACTCTCTTTTCACTCTTGCTGCATGAATTCTAATTCTCATGTATCCATCAGTCTGAATGACACTGTAGCACAGACATTCACAATCCCTGAGAGAAGAAAAACCCATGTTGCACTGATATGCTAAAAAGAAATTTCTATGCATTCAAGTCCTCAAAATTTGGAGTTTCTTTATTATAGGAGCTTGTACGGCCCTAACTAAGAGAGACTATGATTAATTGAGGTAGTGCCAAAATTGCCATCCAAAATTACATTAGGTAGATTAGGATTTATCTCATATTGTACTTAAAGCAGTGTATCTCAAATAGTTGGCAATTTTTATAAGAGATAAGTTTGTTTCTTAACTTCAGGACAACATGTCACATGATGAAGCTGAAGAACGTGAAAAAGTGTTTTCCCTTTCTTTTTTACAATATCCATGGCCAGAAAGAATTACTAAGTCGGGAAGATTGGATATTGATGTAAGGACAGTAAAGCATAACAAGAACTCTGAAGACATGATGAAAGACTAATAAAAATAACTTTATATGCTGTATGCTATAAAGCAAAAACAAAGACCTTAAGGAATGACAGACCCAAGCTTAAAAATTAATTTTACCTCTTAAAACTTGTGTATACTTATAGCATGAAATTCTTAATCTCTGTGTCTTATATCTTTTACTGTATCTGTAGAACGATGTCCATTAACATTTGTCTTTGCCCTCATTGCTGTTGCTGTTGTTAGTGGTGGTGGTAATACTAGTGGAAGGGTGGGGGAGAGGGGAGAGAGAGAGAATTAGAGGCATCGTGTCATGATTTGCTATAGTGCTTGGAATGCAGTAACCCCTACTGGGGGGCAAAAAAATGTTTTGCTCCTAAACTCATAAAGAGTTTCGATGTTGTCTGTCTATTTTGCTATTATACCTCACTGTCAATATAAAAATTTGAAACAACTAGATTATCTTCTCCCAGCAAGGTTTGAAAATAGGAGGTTTTATTTTTGTTATCCTTATTATTCTTACTCATTCCAGTAAACTTCTATTTTTGATAGTTTTATTTTGATATTTTGATATAGTAGAAAATGATTGAGTGCTATTATTTTGTGAATTATCAATTCTTGTTTATATTGTCTTTATTTTATAGCAGAAGTGTATTATCATCCTGTTCCCACATTTATAACAAGAAACAGTTGAAAAAAATAGTGACAATTAAACAAATTAGTTTATGGCTGTAAAAAAAAACAGAAACTCCTTCAATTTGTTTTTAGTTTTATATTTATAGTGTTCTTTTAATTAAACACATAAGCAGCTGCATTGTGGTGAATTTGATTTGGATTCCAAAGCGCATTGTGAATGCAGAGGTCACACTTGTTTTATATTCTCTTTCAAATTACTTTTTAAATGGTAAATTTCAGTATTATTCAGGCAGATATTTCAAACAATATAAAGGAATTTCTTGGTGTATTGTGACCTATTAAAAAAATCTATAAAAATTTGATGGCCCATGATTAGAAATAGTAAAATGTTCAACTTACTGTGTGAGATAAGTATATATTAGCATACATTAATTTGATAAGAAATATCTATATGCACATATATACATATGCATACATTTGTATACATATCCTATTTATTTTTCTAATTTTGCACATCTTAATTCTATTACAAAACAGTTTTAAAGTTTTATAGGCTATATGAATCAAGTCACATTTACATAACATATTTAAAATGCTCAAATGTGTCATATATATAACACTTTTATACTATTTAACCCTGCAACTTATAATATTTGAAATGAACTGACTATTAGGGCAATTTCATGAATTTCTCTGCTCTAATCTTTCTTCATTGGTAGAAGTGTGAGGACTGTATCATGTATGGTGTGATAGTAAGGATTACTGGACATAACCATCTAAACAGAGAATGGAAAAGTCAGTGTTCTATAACTGTTATTTTTTAGTGTAATAATTATCAAGATCTTTAGAAATTTTTAATTGAGTCAAGAAGTTTTATTGGTACATTTTTGATATACATAATGATTACATTTATCAGAGTTAATTTGTACCTGTAAGTAATATATCTTGGGTTTTTTCCCCCTTTCCTACCCCTCCCTTCAACTCCTCTTCCCTTCCTTATTTACAACAGATTTATTTACATTTCTTACATTTTTCCTCTTTTTCTTTTCTTTTTCCCTTCCTTTCCCCCTCCTCCCTCCCTAGTTCTCTTCCCATTTGAATATTTTCTTTCTTTTTCATAGTATCCATTATACATTTTCATCCTCATTTACTTTTATGGTTTCTCATACCACAGAAAAATGTGATATGTACTCATGTGTGTCCAATTTATTTCACTTTAAAGTATATTCTCAAGATGCATCCTTGTACCTAGAGATGTCTCAAATCTATCCTTTTTTTATGGTAGAGTAGTAATCCATCATATTAAAAAAAAAAAAAAAACACATCTTCTTTATCCATTCATCAGTCCCTGGGCATTTGTGTTGTTTCCAAGATTTACCTATTACAAACTGTGTTGTTATGAA
>PVJO010006119.1:16462-91862 GCA_004026905.1 Hystrix cristata
CTAGTTGTAGGTTTTTTTTTTTTTTTTTTTTTTTTTTTTTTTTTTTTTTTTTTTTTTTTTTTTTTTTTTTTTTTTTTTTTTTTTTTTTTTTTTTTTTTGTGGTGCCAGAGATCGAACTCAGGGCCTTGTGCATGCAAGGCAAGCACTCTAATCACTGAGCTAAATCCCCAGCCCCTAGTTGTAGTTTTTTGAGGAATCTCCACACTGATTTCCACAATAGTTGGACCAGTCTACACACCCACAACAGCGGAAGAGGTTTCCTTTTTCCCCATCAGCATTTGTTATTGGTTGATTTCTTGATAATAGCTCTTCTTTCTGGATTGAGATGGAATCTCAGTGTTTTCTTTAATTTGCATCTCTCAAATGACCAGTGATGTTGAATACTTTTTTACATATTTATTTGCCCTTTGTATTTTTTCACCTGAAAAGTGTCTATTAATTTCAGATGCCCATTTCTGGATTGGGTCTTTAAATTGGGGGGGGGCACAATCTGGGTTTTTGGTTTTTTTTTTTTTTGAGTTTTTATATATTCTGGATGTTAGACCTTTGTCTGAGGAACAACTGGGAAAAATTTTCCCAATCTGTGAGCTGTCTCCTCACTCTGTTGGTGATATCTTTTGCTGTATAAAAGGTTTTTAATAGGCTATGATCCCAGTCTTTTAAATTTTCATATTAAGGTAAATATTACAGATTTTTTTAGGAAGATGTAAGTATCAATTTAAAAAATGCAGTTGCAACAAAACCTTAAGTCATTTGGAATTTTTCTGTTTTTCCAAAATACAGAGTACTTCGCTCACCAATTTATTTTAGTTTAATGCTTTTGAGAAAAATTATGCACATTATTTATATCTAAAAAAGAGCTCCTGGCTAATTTTCAACAATTATAAAAATATCTTCAAAATATAAATAACCAGATAAATTATTTATAATAATTAACTATTCACTTAGTGAATGGCAAATTATGGGTTTACAATTCTTTACCTCATTTTAATGTGTTCCCTAGTTTTTTTCCCTAACTGCATCTATTTATGTTCCCTTTATGGATAAGATTTATATTCAGAAACACTAACTAACAGATATTTTCCACGGCCCTTTTTAATATTTGCAAAATTTATAGATTATAATCTCTTAGTGGGCAAATTCTATTCCATATGTTTGCATATACAACTAAGAATTTAACAAAATGACTCACAAATATATTTGCTGAAGGGATATTAAATGAAGAACAAATAAATTAAAATATCCCAAATCAGTTACGGAAAAAACTGGTGGGAATAAAATTTGTCACCTTTGCCCCTAATGCTTACATAGTTTCCCAATCACTATGACTAGTAGGAAGAAATCCTTGGTAGCCTGATTGTTGTATTTAGTCCTAGTTAACCTGCTTCCTTTGATCTGATCCATGTTAATGATCAATGTCAGCCTCCACCTGGTGTTTGGGCAGTTTATTCTGGTAACTCTTTCACCACACGGAAAGCAAGAGATCAGTGGTAGGGGGCAGATATGGTCAGGCTCCCAGGTGACAGCCCCCTGGAAGAGTCTCCATTTAGAGTCTATTCTCAAAATTTGAAAATTTCCCTCCTCTCTTCTACCTATATTCAGTCCAGGTCACTTGTGGGTACTTTTGACAAAGGGAGTTCAAGCTACTCTTTAAGGGTGAACTTTGTTTTAAAGTTTTTAAAAAGTTGCATCTGTGCTAAAGTGCCTTGTTACCAGGGCAACCAAAGTTTTAGATCCCATTGTCTCCAGGGAGATCAGGTAATTCCTGGGCCAGGTTACATGATATTGCTAAGTGACACACAGTGTACACCCTGCAAGATGTTTGCGTGGGCCCTGTGGCTATTATTAATCTAGCAGCCACCATATACCTCGTATAATATATTATATTGATTTAAATAGAAACCACACCATTGTTAAGCCTTTTGAAGATACAAATTTCTAAAAGGTGATATACATTTACACCTATCCTCTTCAGAAGCCAGAAAAATGTGTCCTAAAGACTTCTGTATAGCAATAGTTGAAGTGAAGTATGATTCAGGAGTCTACGAAGTTCCCTGAATAAGAAATACATATATAAGGAGAGAGGAGGGGGTGAAGGGAGGGGAGGGGAATGGGAAAAAAAGAAGCAACAAGATATGTCATGTACAGGTACAAATCCCCTATGATGAATGTTATCACTATGTACATCTAAAATGTACCATTAAAATAAAATTAAATTTAAAAAATACATATGCCTAACTTCAGCAGAATAGAAACTATGACTATACAATTGTGTGTGCATTTCTTGATATAAATTACTTATTTCTTCTAAGATTATAATAACTGCACTTGGCTTGTTAAAATCTAATCCAACTTTTTCTTCCCATTTGAGCAGATCATCCTTTTGTCCCTATACTGCTGTCTCCCTTCACTTCTCCTAAAATTGGTAACTTGAGAAAGCAGGGACCTTCTCTATAGATTATTCTGTTTTGGCTAATGGACTTCTTAAAGTTTTGTTTCAAGTCTCAAATCTCTAATGATGTTTTCTTTTGAAATTTGCTTTTGCTGATAAACTGCAAGATCTCTCTACCTTTAACCCCCAGAGGTTTCCTGTCTTTAAAACGAGTATTCTGAGCAAGATCTGTGTGCTTTCCCTCCTGCCTAGTTTCCAAATAGTCTTGCTTACCCATAAATAGGAGCATTACATTATGGTAAAATAAAATCTTCTGGGAGCTCAAGCAGAAGGATTGCAGTTTGAGCCCAGATAAGGCAGCTTAGTGACCTAGGAAGACCCTGTCTCAAAATAAAATCTAAATAGGATTGGATATATAGCTCACTTCAAAGGTTCTAGGTTCAATTCCCATTACCACCAAAAAAGATCTTCAAATATTTAGCAAACTGTATTATTTTGAAATTTTGCTTTTAGTCTCTAACATACTATGTAAAAGATATCTCTAACTTATTACTTTGTAGAAGAGAAATACCTATTGATTGACTAAATTCGTGAGAATATTGAAATTTCTCCTTCCTAAATCCCAAACTCTCTTAAGCCTAGCTGTGCCGGGAATCGCAATGGGACAGTTATCACGTCCTTCCCCATTTTTCTTGCATAGGCAAGCTGTGAGCTTACCAGGTGGCTGTGGCTCCGAAGCGCCCATATTTTGGGTTTAGCATACTTTGGCCAACATTCAAAATGGTGGCATAATTACACAATTTCCTAATTTAAAAAAAAAAACATAGAAATTAGACAAAGATACAGTAATTCTGACAATTATCAGGCTTTATTCATCATACTTTTCAACTTGAAATCATTTCTAATGCTGTGTCTCTTTTTATATGAAATATTAAAATAACAACACCATCTGGAGAGGGATCGACTTAGAACTGAAGTGGTGAGTGTGAGAACTATATGGCTGTGGGCAGTACTAAAGCTAACTGACCTGTGCTAAAGCACAACACATACATTTTTAAAATGTGTAAATGTGCTCCGGCACGATGTTCCACTGCATTTTCAGAATTATTAGAAACTAGTATCCTACGGAAGAATAAAAATTTCCTTTTTTCTAAAGCATAGCTATCTCAATTGTTTTTACTACAACACATTGCATCGTATGGAAACTTAGACAAGCTAAGGACTGTAAATTTCAAATGAAATATGCAATAATACTCTCTTATTTAATTTTTTAAAATATAGAAATATAATTGTTCTCTCCCACTTCCGGGCCTTGGAACTTACATGGTCCTCTCTGCCTGGAATATTCTTCCCTTACTTCTCTGTATATCTTGATTTTTCTTTTTTAGATATTGGGTCATATGTCATCAGAAAGGTTTCCTATGATTGTAGGATAAAAGAACACCATTTCATATCTACCCCATCAGTCTCTTTATTTTGTTATTCTATCTTCTTGGCTTTGTCTTCTTTGCATATAATCTATTGTATTTATTTTCCTGTTTAGTCGTTCATTTTCTGGCTCTTTGTACTACAATGTTAATTCCATGGAAAGAAGAATTTATTTTCACTGCTGTGTCACCACTACCTACAGCACAACCTAGTCAGTAATAGGATCTCAAAAGATATCCGTATAATATAACTGGGTAAAGGAATGGAGAGGTTAATAAAGTCCTAACCGTATGCATTAAATTTCAGAAGAACCTTTCAAATGTACATTATTCATTGTAGTGTACTTATTAACTCCACTATGCAGTCCTTTCTCTCGCTACTCCCCAAAACACAGAAAGCTATAGATTACTTCCGCATTTTAACCTACCAGTTTATTTTTATTCTTCATGTTTATACTAATTTTTCAATATGATATAATTTCCCCACCATTCACTGCCCCAATTCCAACCATAGACATTCTGATCTCTTTTAAAGTTCAAATTTAAAAAAAGACTTCCTCCACAAACTCTTATTATTTTAGTCATAATGAATGAGTTGTTTCCTCTCAATTGCTACTACCATATTCCCATTACAGGATGTATTTGCTTTATTTTGTGTCCTTCGGTCCCCAGGTAGAGTGGTTAGAAAACTAATTAATTTATCTTTCAGTACTGTGAGGTACAGACCACAATGCATTGTATGCTTAAGGTACTCAAAATATTTTTATGTTTGAAAGGAAAGAATAAAAGAATCTAATTCAGTAAAAATCCACAATAATATCGATGGTCAGAGGGGTTGATGCTAAAAGCATTTGAAGTTCTATTTAATTAATTTGATCTACCTTTTAAAAACATGAGGTCAACCTCAGCTGTCCAGTTTATGTAGATTAAGAAAGAAAACTGCAGAATCATCTTTTTCCTACAAAAAAAAATTTCTACCTGTATGTGAATTTGGGGAAAATATTTTTACAGACTAAACAGTGACTACTTTAAACAGAAAAAAACAAAAACAAAAACAAAAAAAAAAAACCAAAACAACGACATCATCTGCAGAAATTGACAACCCGAAGCATCTGACTCTGTAATAATTCATGTATGTTAGAAAGTTGAAATTATTGTGTGTAGTTCATAGTGTGCCCCTTTCATTTTTTCAATAGTACTGACACTCAATAGTTGGAAGAAAAATACACTTCGAGATATATATAGATATATACATCTATATATATGATGTTGATAATGAGAAAAGTTCAGGAAAAAGGCGATGACAGTGTTCTTTTCACACAGACCTTCATTTCTAAAGATGTCTCCTGATGGGTGAGCAGCCAATAAGTATCAGCTCTGCCGGCATCCCCGCAAAGCATCTGATCCTGCTCTTTGTGGTCATTTCTTAACATTAGTGGGAAGCTGCACGTATTGACACTGAAATCTATTTAAAAGCAAAGCCCCTGACAACTAAACTTCAAGAAGGCAGAGCCTTCTAAAATGCACGGGACACATTGTGTTGACAGCAGGCACTATCGGCTTTTCCCACCACCCGATCCCACGCCAAAGACTCAGTAAAGGCGGGAGGGGCCTAGGGGAGAAAGGTAGCTGCGCTTTCTTAAAAATCACCTGTTATCAGTCAGTTTGGCATCACTGGGGCAGCAGGTGTTCCGCAAATAAAAGGAAAGAGCACGAGATTTCTTTTCCTTTATGTTTCTGTGTTTTGACAGCTCATTGATGAGAGGACCTGGTAGTGATGAAAGTTCAGTTTACCTTAACAAGATAGCTTTTCTTCCTGGCTATTACCCCAATCACTGGCCTGTGACAGATTAGGGGAAAGGAAAACAGACATTTGACTTTCCTTATCTTGACTCCTTTCTCTGCACATTCAAACTACCATTAGAAAAAGAAAATTCACACTTACATTTCAAGTACAACTTCCAAAAATTAATTGCCATGCAAGTTTTTTTTTTATTTTTGTTGCGTTTAGAATCTGTCCTTTTTGACATCTCTGACCTACACGAGGATCATTCTTGCCGTCATGTTTCCGTGCTGTATTGCCTGAGGTGGGTGACCTGATTTTAAAGTCAGTAGTTTTAATGCAAATAACTCTGTATTAGGGTTCGGCCATAAGTTACCTACAGGAAAAAGTGACAGTGGACAGTGTCAAAATTTCACAACTGGAATCCGTGATGCTAATATAAGGCTGCTTTGTGTCTGATTAAGGAGAGAAAATATATGGCTGTCTGCCTAGAGGTCAGGGTAAAATCCACGGAAAATGCTAAAGCTGATAGAACATCAAATGTTACTGCTACAGGAAATCATGGCAAACCATGGACACATTTGATAAATGAACATGAATATTATAGATTAAAAATAAAATAGGTAATGCATGCATTTGGCTTAAGCAATAAATTAATTTTAGGCCAAAGCTGTCACTTTTATGAATGAAGAAAGGAATAAAAGACTTAGAATGCTCTTGCTAAAACAACAGTGACAAGAGAAAAGATGAAAAGAAGTCACATGCAACAAGGAAAGTCAAGCAAGTTTAGATTTAAAACAGACTTTTATCCATTGAACTAGGTTCACACATGAGTACATAATCACAGTGAAAAATAATTCACCACAGATTTCTAAATTTAAAATACTGATAAGTACTACAAACTACACAAAATGAAATATACATACTATTCTGAATACTTCACACCCTAATATTTTTTTATATTTTGTGATTATATGTGCTTGGTTTTGAAATGCCTGTTTCTACAGAGAAAACAGAAAAATAATTTAGTCATTCATCTCACAGAGTTGATCAAAATTTGTTGGTTAGAACTGATAGCTCAGAAAAGATTTTTTTAGTTTCACAGATTACTGGCATGACATGCCAAGACATGACCTAGCCTGCTGTATTCAAAAAACGGAGAGTGTCAAACACAGGCATCCTCAGTGTTTGTCATTCTCCTGGAAGATTGTGCTCTACAAACTCCAGGATCCTACATAATTCCTATCCTAAAATAAAACAAATTTATAGTGCATGTTTAATTATTTACAACCATTATCAGAAATATTTTTCTGAGATATTAATTCAGTATCAAAAACATCCCATACAGAAAACCCACCCTTGTCCAAGCATCAATGAATAGCACATTCTTTACCAAACTGTCTAATTATTGGAAGAATTCCTAACAGATCACTTTCTATGTCCTAGCAATCTTGAAGAAGCATCAGGCTGTTTGCTTGGGTTCCAGAATAAAAGACCCAAAGATTAAGCTTTAATGGGTACACTTCGCATACCATGCAATGTACCCTTTACAAATGTACAGTTCACTATATTCTTAGTGATAGAGCATTATACAATGAACAACACAGTTTAGGTTCAAAACATTTTCATAGCCCCAGAAAGAAACCGAATACCTTCTAGGAATCGCTCTGGACTCCCCCACCTCTAGCTCCTTGAAATGTTAATACACATTTTGTCTCTGTTGATTTGCCTGCCTTGGACACCTCAGATAAATGGAATCATCTGATATTACTAATTTGTTCCTGCTTTCTTTTACTTAGCGCAATGTTTTCAAGGTCCATCTGTCTTGTACTTCATGCTTTTTGTTCTAATGGGTGCAAACCATCACGTTGTGATTTTGATTGCATTTCCCTAACGAGTAATTCTGTCAATCATATTTTCATGTGCATATTGACCATTTGTATATCTTTTTGGAAGAATGTGCATTTTTATATTCCTATATATGCATTTGAAGTGCAACTGATATGTAATAAAATGTACAAATCATAAGTGTTAATTATAATAAGGTTTACTAATTATACATTCAGGTCGATGCACAGAAAACTACATGTAGAACTTTACTGTTAGCCTGAAAAGTTTCATAATGTCTTTACTTCTGGGTTCTCTCTCCTCATCAAGATGAGAATGCTGAATTTCTGTCACCATAGATGCCATGATGCTTTGATCTTTGTTTTCATATACACCGTGCCATATTGTATGTGTCCTCCTTTAAAACTTTTATTGGCTTTCCTCTCACCATTATATTTTCTAGAATAATTCATGTTTTTGCAAGTATCCAAAGTTTCAGATTTCTATTACTAAACAACCTTCCATTGCAGGAATATACTAATGATGCATGTACCCATCCCTTGTAGCAGACAGTAGAGTTATTTCTTATGAATAAGACTATTATACTTTTTCTTTTTCTTTTCCTAAATTGGATATTGGATTCAGAGAACACCGAGCTACAATTTCAGCCCACCATCTCTCCCTCCTTCCCTCTTTTCTTTCTTTCTCTTTCTTTTTTCTTTCTTTCATCCTGTCTTTTTCTTTCTTTTCCTTCCTTCCTTTCTTCCTTCATTGCTTTCTTTCCTTTCTTTTTGTTTCTTCCTTTCAAGAGACAATCTTACTAAATTGTCCAAGCTGGCCTTAAAATTGCAATCCTGGCTCAGCCTCCCGAGAAGCTGGGATTACAGACATGTACCACCACATCATGCATCTATAGATCTTTTGTATAGGATATCTATCTATCTATCTATATATATATATCCTAATTTATAGATGTATATATATAATTTTTTTACCGAATTGTATAAGTATTACAAAATTTCTAATACATATCACACTTATCACACATAGCACTTTCCGTTTATGTCCTAGTACATATTTAAAAGTATATATATTTCTCTCAGTCTGCCACTAGCCTATTAATGTTAATTTTCTCCATGGGCTCTTCTATGAGCAGGCATTGTCATTTTGGTGGAGTATGATGTATATTATTTTTCTTCATTGGTTGTTACTTTCAACAGTCTAAAAAGCGATTGTGAAAGAACTCTATCTCCCTGCCTCCTTCTACTCATCCTTTATTATGCTCTTTGTTTGTACTTTGCCTTATAGTTCTCTGAATCTGTTTCCTCTTTTGGAAAAAAAAAAAAAAGAAATAATTGTGAAAGTAAATGCCATTTCCAAAACCTTGTTATTGTCACTTGCTAATTAAATATTTTACAGCCCTTCTAAATCTATTAGTTATAGTAACGTTTTAGTAGATTCCAAATATTTCCTAAGTAAACGATCATGCTGACTTTGTTAGCTTTCCGACCTATAGCAAATAAAAGGTAATCTACTTGTAAAGAGAAAAGGTTTGTGTTTGCTCCCGGATTTGCAGGTCCCGGTCCATGATGATTTGGCCCAGTTGCTTATAGGCATGTGGTACATGGTTCGTCTTGGTAGAAGCACTTAGCAAGGCCAAGCTCCATACTTCATGGTGAAATGAAGGAAAGAGGAAGGGCCGGGGACCCCACCGTCTCCTTCCCGTGCACCCCTGCCTGCCCTCCCACTAGGCCTTGACTCCCAACAGTCCCACCACCTCCCGACGGCACCATGCCCGGGAGCAAGCCACGTGGTCTCCTGGTTTCGCTCCAGTTACAAACGATAAGCCTGATTATAAAATCAGATGACTTTACCTATTCCCCGACTTTGTGCCGCATCACATACCTTCTTTTGCATACATTGTAATTCCTTTATGATTTTTATATAATCACACATATGTCAGTGCACACATATGCAGATATTATATGAGCATATACATACATGCGTATATATACATACACTTACATACATATGTGCATAAATTCATTTTATATTTGTTCATTTTCATGTGATCGATGCCTTCTTGAAGGTATGGGCATTAATCTAGTATCATTACTTTTCTCCGTGGAGGGTATTATAAATTCTGTGATGG
This sequence comes from Hystrix cristata, assembly GCA_004026905.1. Classification (NCBI taxonomy): domain Eukaryota; kingdom Metazoa; phylum Chordata; class Mammalia; order Rodentia; family Hystricidae; genus Hystrix; species Hystrix cristata. The sequence goes on from PVJO010006119.1 coordinate 26,044, forward strand.
TTAGTTTTATGTATCAACTTGATTGATTGTGATAGTGTTCTTGAAAGATAGAAGCATTTAAATTGTTTAAACTGAGCAAAGTCGTCCTTACCGTGGCGATGTACCAACCAATCCCTGGAGGAGCTGAATAGAGCACAAAATAGAGGAAAGGTGGAATTACTGTCCCCTTGAACTGGGACTTTCATCTCTCCTGCACTCAGACACACACGCACCTGGTTTTTACACCTTCGCATTCAGATTAGGACTTAAATCATTGGTTCTCCGGGTCCTTAGACTACTGACATTGGACGGCAGATACACCACCGTCTTTTCTAGGCTTTCAGTTTCCTGACAGCAGTTTACAGGACTTCTACTAAAGAATCACATGAGCCAATTCCTCAGAATAAATCTATTTACACATTAAACACACATGATTTATAAATAATTATATATTTATCCAGCTTTCCAAATTATAAGAGACCCCTTTCCTTATCACTAAGTTCCTCAGGTGGCTGCAAGTTCCTTTGACTTCATCTTTCACTTGCCCCAGTTTTCTGCACTTTCGTGGAAAGCCAGTCTTCTTTGAGCCAATGCACTGCACGTGCTGATTGCCCGGTAACTCAGGAGGGGCTGAGAAACGATTTCTTTCCCTTCTCCAGCCCCATCCCACCTGCCGTACACTAGGGATGGCCCCATGAGAATGTTTGTAGCTGAAGGCAGACTTGTTTGGGGTCTGAGCCCCGATGACAGACATTCTAGTTTATCACAACAAAGCTCATACCAGTTTCAACAGATTTTTAAATGATGATCTGATACTAGTTAGCAACACAGCAGTATTTATATCAAATATGAGGATAAGTACAAATTTGTAGTAATTATTGCCATGCTTCAGTGATTTCTGGTTGAAAGCCAGGTTTTCACCTCTAAATTGTGAACTCTGATGGACACCAGACGACACAGAACTTCCTAATTTAGAACTTGGATATTGGCTTAAATAGTAACAAATACTTTATTATATACATGTGACCACCTAATGGTTCCTCAAAGAGATTCAAGTCCTTATCCTGGAAGCTGTGAATGCTCTCTCACATGGCAAAGGGGCAATGCAGACGTGAGGATGCTTAAAGAATCTGATATGAGAAGATTATGCTGAACTATAAACTCAGTATAATCATATACACCCTTTAAATGAAAAATCTTTCTGTATTGGTCAGGGAGGGAATTTTGACTATAGAAGAACAGTAGGAGAGATGAAACTTGACTGGCTTTGGAGATGGAGAAAGGATACCACAAGCCAAAGAATGTAAGTTGCTTTTCAAGGTTAGAAAAGACAAGGAAATAGATTCTGTCCTATGCCCCCAAGAGGGGTAAATCTGCAAAGACATCATGATTTCAATCCATTGGTATCCATGTTGGGCTTCTAACCTGTGCAACCATAAGATAGTAAATCTGTGTTGTTTTAAGTTACCAAAGCATGAGAGTTTGTTAGAGGAAACATACAAAACTAATAAAACAGGTTAGTGTTTTAAAATAAATTATAGGCATTGTAAAATGGGGTTGTTCATACAAGGATTGTTTAACTGAAACTTCACATGCAATCTAAACAAAAACAATAAGGAATTAATTAAATAATGGAACATTCAAGTTATTGAATAAAAAGCAATCAGAAGTGTTTATAAAATTGTATATTTTTAAAATAAAGAATATTTACAATACATTGAGATGTAAAAAATTGAGGTCAGCTCGTTATTCTTAGTTTGGTCATTTTTGCAATGCTGCATTTATTACATATACATTATTTGCATTAATACCAAAATAATAATCATCATTTTCTTTGTCTAATTCATTAAGAGTGAGTTTAATTTTTCTTTTTATTTATCTATGTTTTATAGTTTCCAGATAGGAACACATTGTCAAGGCTGCTACTGTCAGATTTTTTTTTTTTTAAGTTATACTACACTAGTTTCTAACTCTTTTTTTGTGGTTCTCACTTTGAGTCTAATGAAAGGCCCATGGGGGTACTTGAATTACAGGAGACCAAATATAAAAAACGATCAATAACAATGTTTACTTCTTTTCTCCTTCTATTACACTTTCTGTATTTTTATGACAGTATTGTTTCTTTCATGATTACAGAGTTAGAAATACCAAAGCAATATAGAGACAAACTTGTATAGCCAATAATTACTAGAGAAATCTACTAATACAAATAAATGTTTGCAAATTTATGAATCTTTTTTAAACCAGTTATCACATTCTGAACAAAAAATTCATAAGTCATATTAATAGTTTTATTTTTGTGGAAAGATCTGTTATGTTTTCCTAATTTAACTTTGTTCTAATTCAAACCAAAAGTCTTGAATAGTTTACACATACATGTTTGCAGAAGCTGAATTTGATATGGTTTGTAGGAGGTACAGGTGCTCCATTTTCATACTTTTTCTGTCATCATAATCCTTCACTGCATTCCTGAATCTAAACTCAGACAGCTGTGAAGTTAGTGTAGCTGTCGAAAATCAACACAAGACCCGCATCACAGTTATTCAGCAGCACACGAGAAATGTCTTCAAAGAAGACCTACAAACAGCCAACAGTTATATGAAGAAATGCTCAACATCACTAATTATCACGGAAATGTGAATCAAAACCACTGTGAGATAGTTCCTTACTCCACTATTGGCTGGTATCACAAAGACAATGATGACAATTGCTAGGGATCACGTGGAGAAAAGGGCCCTTCGCACACTGCTGGTGGGAATGTAATTCAGTAACCATGGAAATCAGCATGGAGGTTCCTCAAAAAATTAAAAATAAGCAACATATGATCCAGCAGTTCCACTACTGGGAATATATCCAAAGGAAATGAAATAAGTAAGCCAAGGAGGTAGCTACACACCCTTGTTCACTGAAGCACTATTAACAGTTAGCAGTAGAAACAAACTAAGTGTTCATCAGCTAATGAATGGATAAAGAAAATCAAATATATACATGTAGATATATATATAAAATTCAGCCCACAACAGAGTGAAATTCTGTAACTGGTATATATATGGATGGAAATAGACATCATTCTATGAAGTGAAATAAACCAGGCACAGAAAAACAATCACGTAGAATCTCAAAAAGCTCATGGCACACAACTTGGCAAGTAGAATGGTGCTTCGGAGGAAGCGCCAAGGAGAAGGGGAACGAGAATAGGGAAAGGCTGATCAAAGGGTCCCGGTTAGAATTAGACAGGAGAAGAAATCCTGGTGCTGATGATAATGCATTATATATTTCAAAAAAAATCACAGATTTTGAATGGTTTTCATCATGAAGAAATGATAAGTATTTGATTGCAGATACATTTATTGTTTTAAACATTACACAATGTACGATGGTGTAACAAAATTACATGGTACCTCATAAATATCTACAACTTTTATTTTTTTAATATATCATTTAAAATATATGTAATTTGAAAATGGGTAAAACAAAAAGCAGTACATGAAAGGGTCAGTCAAGTTTATCACATTTGCTCTAGAGCTGCTAATATTCAAATGTCTACAGTTTTCTTCATTCAAATAGTTTGGTTGTTTGAAGGATAGAAGTAGGCCAAACACTGAGAAAAATGATGTGAAACTTTTTAGCATGTAACTAAAATACATGTCAAAATATTCGTAAGATGAGGGATTATATAGTTTTAACAATTATCTCCATATTAAACCATGTATGAAGCTGACTTCATACAAGCATAAATTTACTTGTGACCTAAGAAAGTATCTGATGTTTATTATTAATTCTGACATCACACAAAAGCACAATGAAAGTAAGAGTTAAAGGATATGTAATTGGCATGCTTAATATTTTACTTAGGTCTTTCTCATAAAACAGCACAAAAGAGATATAACTAGTCTGGTTTTTAAAAAATAAAATTTTCGTAATTATTTTATTGTTTCATTATGAATTTATACACATAAATATTGTCTAATATTATATGGCATACTTATTAAAGAATTTTTTGTCATCATTATTTAAGAAGTGATGATAGTCTAGGTCAGGGATTGCTGAACTATGGCCTACAAGTCAAACTCAGCCATAAATAAAATTTAATTGGAACACAGCCAGGTTCATTCATTTACATGTGGATGATTTGCACTCTGATGATACAGTTGAGTAGCTCCAAAAAGAGACACCATGACCTGCAAAACCTAAAATATTTAACATCTGGCCTTTTATAGCAAAATATGTAGCTACAAAATAAGTACAAATGTTGTAAAAGTCAATTCCCAGGGGACTTCCATCAATTTAAATAAATGAAGAGAGTTAAGTATATAATTAGTGGAGAGTTTTCATTAGGAAAAGTCCTTAAGTAGCTAGACAGTAAATTGTACATTAGTTTAAGAAAGTATGGGTTTATTGACCATTAATAGATTCTGCTAGAATCACATACTGAAAATACTTAAATTATATATTTAAAAAGTAAGATTAAATAGTATAACATCCATCAGACTCGAGCCACAATGCTGATTAAAATCTGCTGCCTGGTTTGTTATTTAGTGCCATGACTATTACCCTCTTACATTAGTGCAGTTGTTCTCAGCATGCGTTATCATTTTCTACTCTAACTAAATCGGTATGTGGTGAGTTTAATGTATATTGACTTAAATAAGAAGAAAACAAATACTCCAAGTCGATTCTCAACAATAGTTAATTGTTTTAATTATTTCTCTTTGAATTATATCCTTCTTCCCATCACCTACCCCATGTTAAAATAAAACACAAAGAACCCATCAAAATTACCGGCATTTTTTAGGCACATGGATATGACAAAAAGGGTTCCATTTTCAGGAAAACTGGCGTGCCCCTCTCATGTGCGTCTAACATCCATTAAAAACATGTATTCATGTTGCTTTACATTTGACAAATTTGTGACGGCTGAATATTCTTTGGCTTTCATTTCATTTTTCAAATCCACTAATGTATTTTAGGTTATAAGGAGAATTTAATTTTACTTCTTCCCTATAATAAGTTCTTACTTATCTCCTTTTCATTAGTACTTGATTAAATCTAGTACCATTTTCCAGCCAAGAAATATTTACCAATTAGTTTTCTCACTTATGGAGATGTTAAAAAAGATCAGACCAGGGTTGGGGATTTAGCTCAGGGGTAGAGCGCTTGCTCAGCCGTGAGTTTGATCCTCAGCACTCCCCCCAAAAAAGTTGAGATCAGAGATTCAAATGAAGATCTCTTAGGTATATATCAACTTATTATTAGAATTCAGATAATTTTTCAACCATTTAGCATCTGCTGTGCGGCTAATTTGAGACGCCAGTGAATACTGTTAAATTGTGCATCATGATGCATTACGTCTGAAATTTTTTTGGAAGCAAAATCTTGACTACATTAAAATAAAAAGCATATGGATTTATATCAATTTTAGACATTGCTTTTTATCTTTTCTTACTTTGAAAATACAGGAACACATATATTTTCTGCTATGTAATAATTGATACTAATGCATCTTTTTAAAAATTGTTTCTAGTTTTTTTTCTATTTACCTACTCATCATTGGGTGTCACAACTATAAAATGTAGAAAGAAATATTCAGTTCACAGTTATTAAAAATATTAAAATCAATAAATCACTTTACTAACTCCAAACAAAGATATTTGGCATTGTTTTACCATCACATTATGTCCTTTTTGTATCAGGTATTTATTACACAGTACTTGTTAAATTTTCAACATGTTACTATTTGTAATTGAAGATGCTTTTCATGGTGGTATTAGAAAGATAAAGTAACAAAATAAAGGAAGCTGAAAATTTGTATTAAATACCTAAAATATCAGCCATTTTGTTTTGTGTACAAGAAATCAGTGTACTCAATTCTTACTAGTGTGCAACTATACAATTAATGCTATATAACAATTGAAATGAATGCCACAAGTTCCTTCTCTTGCAGCAACTGCAGCCCCACGAAAATACTGTAAATGTGCTTTCAGTTCCCAGTAGATACTTTGGCAGATTCCCAAAACTGTTTTTGTTTTGCTTATAAGTTTGCCTTGTCCTGATTTGCAAAAATCCATTACTCTCACTACTATCTCTGTTGAACTAAGGTTATACCAAGGAGAAGTTCCACACACCTGGAAATCTAGTCATGAATATAATTCAAGCTACAGATAAACTAACGTCAGTGGGATAGGAAGTCCTGCCATTTATCCTCTCTGACTACAAATGCACTTGACCCTCATGGTACACTGGATTTAAAAAATAAAGTCTTTTACGGAAGATTTCTTGGGCTCAGAAATTTCTGTTACCCAGAAAAATATGGAGAAACAAAGACTGACCAAATTAGATCCAAGGATGGAACCTCTCCATCTTTCCTACCCACTGACCCTCTAGCTGGGTCTAGTTCATTCTGGAAGAATTATTTCTCAGGACTGTGAAGGCTGGGATTTTCCATATTACACTTAAACTTCTTTCCCAACCTCTTCGTCCCACACCAACTTCAAGCATGTGTATGTATATCTCACTCAATCCTAAAAATGAATGCCATTTTTCCTCCTAAGAAGAATGAAGATATTCTGAGCCACCATGTAAATCTCAGGAAGGAAACACTTGATCTGGGCTAAAGGGGAATGGTGAGTGTTTTAGGGAAGGAAACCACCTGCAAGAACAAACAAAATATATCTTTATCTCATCTCATTTAAATATGTATTTCCTAATGTCTAAGCAGATTTGTAAATTTTCTACTTTAAATAATGAAATCAAAGTTCACCAAACTGTAAGTCGTGTGTTCCCAGTCATATCATATCTGTGTTAATTTTCTAAATCAGTTCTATGTAAATTGAATGTCTTTGCCTACATATAGTATTAGACAAATATCATTATGTCATTGCTAGAAAATTTAGAGAACACTAAGTTTTTCTGTTCCCTCTCCCTGACATTCATGAGTGTTCCTAAAGTCACTGTGTGTGTGTGTGCATGTGTGTGTGTGTGTGTGTGTGTGTGTGTTTTGCAGCAAGATAAAATGGGAGAGTGAAAGGCCAATAAATACTCAGGAAAGAGGAGAAAAATACATAGAATGACACGAAGTGATTCATTGCTAAATTTTACCTCAATCCCTCCAGCCAAATGATATTATGCAAGAGTTATATTCACCTATATATAAAATTTTCCATAGAATTGCATCGATGTTATAAGGGTCTAGCATCCCATGATGCAAGTCAACCATGTGGCCATAGCTGCTAAGGGAAGTATAGGCGATATGTGTGCATGTGGGCGATAGCTGTCATAATATTTTGCCTTATATTCAACAATCAAAATCTAGACTGACTTCACATATCTAAGAATTGACAGGTCCAGAAACCAAGCATTTCAGTGGACAATATGATTCCTGTGTACAAATATCATAACTCCTTCTTCCTTTCAAAACCCAAGAAAGTAGACATCATTGTTCAGAACGCCAGTGGCATTTGTGTAAAAACTGGCAAGTGTACTGTTGAATGCATTAAAATATGGCCACCACGGATTTGCTTTCAAGAAGCTAAGTTGTGGGGCTGGGGATTTAGCTCAGTGGTAGAGCATTTGCCTAGCAAGCACAAGGCCCTGAGTTCGATCCCCAGCACCAAAAAATAAGAAAACAAACAAACAAACAAAAAGAAGCTAAGTTGTAAAGCAAACTCGTTCATCTTTGAACAGCCCTGTTTCTCCCATGGGTCTTCAACTCCAATTTCTACAATTATACATTACCTCAGAAATACGAAAAATATATCTGTCCTTATGCATCTTCATGAAAAACAAAGCATAAAATACTTCTTAAAATACTAAACAAGTCACTGTCAGTAATAATAAAAGATATTTTTGTATACTAATCAAACTCGTATGATTAGTTATATAAACCAAAAAAAGGAAAATTGACAAAATTCACTTCTACAATTATCTGTACATTCAGAAGAAAATATTGAGTATAAGAGTTTAAATTGTATATGCTTTTTCTGTTGTTTAAATAGAAAAGTCATTACAGTAAAAATATAAACTCTATTTGAAGTTTATTCTAATCTTATACTCCTTTATTTCTCTAAAAGTAGGATGTTAGTGACAGTATACTTTCAAGCAGTACTTCAAAGCAGCTGGTAAAAGCTGAGTGTAGGGGTGCATACCAGCAATCTGAGTTACTCAGAAGCCTGAGGAGGGAGAATTGCAAATTCCAGACCAGCCTGGTAATTTAGGCAGACTCTACCTCAAAACAGCATACATAAGGAATGAATAAATGCTTCTCAGGTGAAGAAATACAAATGTTCGACATGACAGGCCAAGAAACACACATTAAAACAACACTGAGATTCCATCTCACTTCAGAAAGAATGGCTATATTCAAGAAAATAAGTAATAACAAATACTGGAGAGGATATAGTAAAAAAGGAAGGTTTCTCGATTGTTTGTAGGAGTGTAAACTGGTACAACCGCCATGGAAATCAATATAGAAATTTCTCAAAAAACAAATATGAATTCCAGTAGACCTAGCTACTCCCCTACTAGGTATCTTCCTGAAAGAGTTGAAGATACTGGATTACAGTGACACATGCACACCTATGTTTATAGCAGCACAATTCGTAATAGCTAAATCTCAGAAACAGCCTAAATGTCCACCAACAGATGAATGGATAGAGAAAATGTGATATTTATAAGAAACAGAACGTTACTCTGATGTAAAGAAAGACAAACTTTAGTCATGTGTAGAGAGATAAATGCACCTTGAGACTATAATGTTAAGGAACTACATCAAACACACAAGCTTAAATATTGCATGCTCTCTCTTATATGAAAATCCTAGTGTATAAATCAAGTTCAAAATAAAGAAGAAATAGTAGGAAATAGTGAGATGGATCTTTGCCTTATGGGAGGGGAATCAAAATATGGAGGAAGAGAGGACGGACGGAAGGCAGAGAGTTTTGTAAAGGGGGTAGGGGGAGATTATGAGGTGCTGTGTGCATGCATCAGCAGCCTGAGGAATGTGATCATCATGTATGACTAACATGTATAAATAGGAACAGGGGACCGAGGGGTTCAGAGAGTGAAAAGTAGGGGGAGAAGGGAGTTAAAAACAGCACTGAGAAATGTCATGTATGTTTACCGACTTTTCACAATGAATGTAATTGTAATATACTACAAACATGTACCAAAAAAATTTAAAAATTTAAAAAGTCTGGGAATGTGGTTCGTTGTTCCCTTATATTCAGTTCCCAGCACCACAAAACAAAACAAAACAAAACCTCGTGAACCTGTTAAAATGTAAATGAGTCAGTTGTGCTAGGGTACAGCCTAACATTTTGCATGATGCTTCTAACTTTGCCATTAGAATTTTATTTTAAGCACAAAGGATCTAGTTAAAGACATAGAAAATTGTATCCACTTTAAGTAAACAATTTCTCTCAAATCATAAATACTGTATATGTAAATGAAATGAGTGGTTTGCAGAATAATTCTTAATCTAGAAATACATAATAGAAAAGCTTATTTTGATAAATTGTTTCATTACAACATGTATTTATTGATTAGTGGAATCTATACCATATTAATTTAATTTATTTAACAAATCTTTGTATAACCTTTATCTATTTGTGTGCTTCATAAGCCAAGCCCTGCTCTGCATATCATATTTTATGGTTATGAATGCCTTTCTTCTACATAATAAATCCTTGAGGAAAGCACTATTTTTATTCTCATACATGGATACATAACTTATTTAATGCTACAAAGCCTATTAACTCCAGCATCCTAGAGGCTAAAACATTTATAGATTTCCTTTATAGGGTTACAAATTGAACTATGATAAGTAAGATTTTCTCACATAATTTGCCCCACTGGTCCAAAAGAATCATGTAACTTTCACTTATTTAGTTATAGATATGCACCTACTACTGTGCTTGAGATTGTTTTCTTTTGTTTTCTCTGACCTGACTTTCTTAGTTACCGTGCAAGGTACGTGCTCTTACACACGCTTGTAGGAAAAGCCGTGAACACCAATGTGAACCAATCACTTAAGTGGCAGTGGCCACATTCATGCCTACAAAATTCAATGAAGCTTCTTTTAAAAGTGTATTATGTTGTACTCTCAAAATAAAAATCATTGAAAATTATAGTAAATTATGTATAATATTCAATTTAAATATTTTTGTAGCTTACATAATTTAAATAGCCTAATACTTTTGCTTATAATACTTACAAGCTAATGTTCAATAATCACCTACTTGTGACTTTTTTTTTTTTTTTTAAAGAGGAGATGTTTGTTTGGCTTACAGTTTCAGAGGTTTCAGCCCATGGTGGGCTGGATCCAAGGCAGAAACATGGCATAATGGTACTGAGATAGGAGATTAGGCAGTGACAAAACTGGCTGGGGAAGTAGACGTGACCTGTTAATTACAAATTCTCAGAACACATGCGCAGAACAGTTCCCAAAGCCCTGCACTTGGAGTTCTCTCCAGACCTTGAGCAGGTTTTTCCTTTTTTTTTTAAATTTTTAACCAAGAACATGTGTTGGTACAATGTACATATAATGTTCACATTCATCACAGTTATTTTGTACCTGTACATGATGCATCTTGGTTCTCCCCCCTCAACCCACCCCTCCCCTCTGTTCCCTCCCTCCCTATTTACAGCAGGTTTATTCACATTTCTCCCTGAATTCCCTTTCCCTTTCTTTCCTTCTAGATAACAAAATCATTTGCTAAATTAAAAGTAAATAATCATTATAAATATTAAAGTAATAATTAAAAATGAAAATAATACTATTTCAATAATAACAGAAGATCAAAATAATGGATTTGAAAGTAAAGGTACTACTTCAAGTTATTAATAAAGTGTTTTATAAATATATAGGCTTGTCTTGAATTTGAGGAAAATTAACCTACAAGAAATTAAGCTGACATATATTTTAAGGCACTATTCTGAATATTCTTGATAATCAAATCCAGTCATTTATGCTTGAATTTCTTCCTACAGATTTAATTAGCAAGGTTTCCTGAGAAGAGAAACTAGGAGAAAGCAACTGAAGGAAATGTGACCATTTAGTTCTAAATAATAGTAGGAATAAAAGTCTCTCCATAGAGGTAGAAGGTAAGGGGATGAGATCCCTGGGGAGCTAGTGGCAGTAAGGAACAGTGCGGAGCGGGGGGTACACCCCCCACACGGCCTTTTGGAGATACTATGATTGTAGACAAACCAATCTGCACCTGCCAGTCAAGGAGGCAAGCTTCACATTCACCTTTCACAGATTATCAGGACCACATCGTCTCAGTAATGGGCACGCCTGCCGTGGATACGTATCGAGAGTGGCATCTGCCTTCAAACATTAATCCATATCTTAAAATAAATGTCTCACACTGACATTATAAACAATGAATTATTTTGGCTTTTACTTTTTCCTTACTTTTTTTTACACTTTTTTCCATCATAAATGTTGGACAACTGTTCTTATTCACTTATTTCTTTCTCTTTCTTTTGTCCATGCCTCTTCCTTTTTTCCTTTTCCCTTCTCATCTTTCATTTCCCGAGTCCCAGAGCTGGGCGCAGAGTTAGAAAAAGACAAGAAAACATCCAAGCAAAATGGCAATGTTACCACATAAGCAAATAGATGAACTGTGTATATTTTCCCAACACTTCCTTCTGGGGCTTGTGAGCAATTGACATTCTCTTTATAAAACTAAAATCCTGTTTATTTGATTGCAACCTGTACAAAATCTTTCTCCCAATATTCATGGGACCCCCTTCCTGCCCTTCAAACTCCACATTGTAAGAACAGAATTGATGGAGATTTTTACCTAACATTCTATAAAGAACTGCAAGAGGGAATTTATTAACAACACACAGATCCTTTCTTTCTAGAAAAATCTGGTTAGTCTCTGTTCTCAGCCTCTAGCTATCGAATCTCTGCTCACTTCTTTCCTCACTATAGCATTCAGCTTTTAGTGTTCCACATTTATTCTGCTTGGATCCCCACCTGCTATAGGGCTTCTCAATCTTTTTTTTTTTTCTTTTTACCCCCATGCCTTAATCGCCATGCTTGTATGCACACATTCACTACTGAATACCATTTTTAACATGCCAAAGCCAGTTTAAAAAAAAATAAAAGGCACCATTTCCCAAACATGTGAACCACTTGCTTTGTTGGAATTAAGGTGTTCAGACCTCTTTCTCATGCACAGAGAAAAACGTCCCTAGGCTGTATACAGCTTTCTATATACAGATTTGCCTTTTCTGCCTACAGTGTTTTAGGAAGTACCAGCATTTGTGAAGTCCAAATGCATCATACACTCTTACAGCACCCCATTTTACCTTTCTTCTAATCAAGGCATTCACTCTACATACAAGATATATGGTTCTTTCCTACCCATGGTATTATCCTTCCCATGGTATTATCTAGTTTTGCCACATTTCTCACCACGTGGGAATAGTTTGCCTGATTAATTGTGCAATAACAAGCTGAAGACTTGGTGTGGTGGACTTATTGTGGTCAACTTGAACAGAAATACCTATCTAGACTGACTTGCTGTGGGTCTGGGCATAGAGGGTCCACCTGAGAAATGTTGCTGACACACCATAAAGGAGAACAGAAGCAGAAAATAGGGGCCAGCTGCTTCCCAGGAGAAGCTCTGCTGTGGCTGATTCCCCTGAAGGGAACTCAGCTGTTCTTGTTGCAGAAGGAGCTTGAAGCCTTCCTATCTTCGGGGATGGCTGCTGTTTGCTTCAGGGACGCTCTGGTCTTGATCTCCACTGTAATTGTCATTCCCTGGCTCCCGTGTAGATTTCTTCAGCCTTCTAGTGCAGACCCAGATGTACATGGGACATTGCTGTGGGCTCCCAGCCCTTGATTGGACCTTTCAGGTCCCCAGTGGGTAGACAGATGTTCTGTACTCTTCCTGCATTTGGTTTGTGTGTGTGTATGTTGTAACTTGTAAATGTCCTGTATTAAATCTGCTCTCTGGCAAACCGTTGACTCTAGAAAGGTAACTAAGACACTCGGTTATGGCAAAAGTTGAGAGAAAACCCTGAAAAAATGGGATTCCATATATAATTCATTCCTTGGCCTGTTTTGTGATATTGAGCTGGAGACTGTGAACATTTATTCTTTACTAGCTGCAGGAATTCTATGCATTGTCAGTAGAGGGTGTTGAAGGGACACAGCAGGAAGAAAGATGGTCTTTTGATTTTTTCTCCCTTTTTATCTGTCTATTGATCTATCTATCATTTTATTTTGAGATAGGCTCTTGCTAAGTAAGCTGCTAAATTACCTTGGCTGGACTCCAAATTGCAATCCTCCTGCCTCAGGCTTCCAGAGTGCTGGGATTACAAGCACGCACCACAACATCTTGCTTCATGTGTTCTTCTCTTCTTGCTCTTGCAGCATGGGTTCCATCTCTGTCAGGTGCATGTCCTCCAACAAGTTTTCTCTGATGGATCCAGACTACGGACCAGTTCTGAACCAGCCGCAGCCTGAGGCAGGCAGCAAGTTTCCCTGCCACCCAAAACACAATAGCAAGCCCTCTACAGTGACCTCTAAGTGTCTCCCAGAAAGCGTATCATTTACCCAGGTGTGCTCCTTCAGCCCTAAGAGATGTCTAATCTTATTTAAAACGTAATAGTTCTTTATGTTAAATTCTCTCAGGTCAATTTATTCTTATGGTTTATGTTCCTAAATTAGACTTTAAGTAGTAGAATAGAAAAAAATGTTTAACCTGATGTCTAGATTACTAGATACATATATGATGCATAATTAAAATTGTTCAAATATCATAAAATAACACAGATAATCAGTAATAGAATTAAAATAAAACATTTTTTCCTATAAAATAAGATAGTAAAAGTGGAGAAAGATAAAGTAAAATGTGATATGAGGGGAAAAAACAGAAAATGAAAATAATAAACCAGAATGCATCAAAAATGCAATAGAAAAATATTGTATACACAATAGAAGAAATGCATTTATCCCTTTATTAAAAGTCGAAGACTCTCAAACTGAGATAAAACCTAATTGTGTACCAGGTGTGGTCAAAACATATGGTGAATGTTTCACTTTAAAAAAATTATTGCAGTAAGAGACACATTGTCATCAAAAGCCCTCAAAATACTTGCTTGTAATTTTCCTCATCTCAGACACAGTTATTCTATCATTTTTATCACTTCCTGAAGCAGCTCTTCATAAGCGAATGCTTCTGCCGGGTGTCATCTAGCCGAAAGGCAGACTTGGAAATACATTACGATATATCCTCACTCACTTTGTTCACCAAATCTGGCAACTTTTTGTTCTTTTGCAAAGTCAAAATGATCCCCGAAAGATAAATGTTTTGAATGGATTCAGGACATAGAGGCAGCCACAACAGTGCAACTAAAGAAACAAAAAAGGGCTTCCAGAACTACTTCAGAGAGTGCCAAGAATGATGGAATAAGTGTATTCAAAACAAGGGGGGATATTGTGAGGGGAATTAATGGCAATGTGTTTTTTACTCTAATAAGTTTTTAAAATTTTAACATTCACTGTAGTTTTCAATCGTGTCTCCTCTATTCACTTTAGACACCTAGTTATGCAAACTAGGTATATAAGTATTTTTTAAAAGACAAGTAAACTCCATTCATGCAAATCATATCTCAAAATCAAAAATATTAACAGGTTAACAGGTTAACAGGTACAATTTTTGTAATGTAAACATTTTAAATAATGCATAATAGTATTCATTTTACACAAAACATGCATTTGCATTACATTATGAAAATGAAATTTGCAGAAATTAAACAAAAATTTAATATAAATTCAGGTTTACAAGGATATATATTACGATTCCAAATTTTGCCAGTCAGAAATAGATAAGTCTAAAATTTAGAATAATTAAGTTATCTAATCAATAGGTATTTTTACTTTAATTTTTTTTAGTTTTTGTTTTTTTATCAGGAGCATGTATTAGTACATTGAATACATAATGTTCACATTCATTGTGGTTATTTTGTATCTGTACATAATGTATCTTGGTTCCCCCCTTTTCCCTACCCCTCCCTTCTGTTCCCCCCTTACCTATTTACAGCAGGTTTATTTATATTTTCCCATTTTTTCTCTTTCCTCTTTCTTTCCTTTTTCCCTTCTTTCTTTTCCCTCTTCCCCCTTTCTAGCTCTCCTCTCTTTTCAATATTATCTTCATTTTATATAAGATCTCTGACCTTATTTACCCTTATGGTTATTCATATCAGAGAAACAATTTGGTGTGTACTCATGAGTGTCTGATTTATTTCACTTAAGAGAATGTTCTCAAGGAACATCCATTTACCTACAAATGTCTCTAGTTTATCCTTTTTATGGCACAGTAGTACTCCATTGCACAGAAAAGCCACATTTTCTTTAGCCATTCATTAGTTGTTGGGCATTTAGGCTGTTTCCAACACTTAGCTATTACAAATAGTGCTGCTATAAACACGGTTGCGCATATATCGCTATGGTATGATGATTTTAATTCTTCTGGGAAGATGCCTAGTAGAGGAATAACTGGATCAAATGGAACCTGTAGTTGTAGTTTTTTGAGGAATCGCCATACTGATTTCTACAGTGGCTGGACCAATCTACATACCCACCAACAGTGGAGGAGGGTTCCTTTTTCCCCACAGCCCTGCCAGCATTTGTTGTTGGTTGATCTTTTCATAATCATTGCTCTTTCTGGAGTGAGATGGAATCTTAATGTTGTTTTGATTTGCACCTCTCAAATGACTAGTGATGTTGAACTCTATTTCATGTATTTATTTGCCATTTTTATTTCGTCACCTGAGAAATGTTTATTCATTTCAGTTGCCCATTTTTGGATTGGGTCTTTGAATTTGGGAGGTTTGATGTTTTGAGTTCTTTGTATATTCTAGATGTCAGACCTTTGTCTGAGGGACAGTAGGCAGAAATTTTTTTCCCAGTCTGTAGGTTTTTGCCCTGCTCTATTGGTGATTTCTTTTGCTGTGCAAAAACTTTTTAATAGGATGCAGTCCCAAGCACTGATTCTTTGTATTATTTCCTGTGAAGTCGGGTTTTGTTCATGAATTTTTTTTTCCTTACCCCTATGTCTTTGAGAATTCTTCCTATTTATTAATAGTGTCAAACACAAAAATCACATGATCATCTCAATAGATGCAGAAAAAGCATTTGACAAAATCCAACACCCATTCGTGATAAAAACACTACAGAAATTAGGAATAGATGGTCTGTATCTAAATCTGATAAAAGCCATCCACTACAAAACAAAAAGCCAACATGACACTAAATGGTCAGAACCTGGACGCGTTCACACTAAAATCTGGAACAAGACAAGGATGCCCACTATCACCACTGTTATTCAATATAGTCTTAGAAGCATTAGCCAGAGCAATTAGACAAGAGAAAGAAATAAAAGGAATAAAGATAGGAAAGGAAGAACTTAAATTATCATTATATGCAGACGACATGATACTCTACATAGAAGACCCCAAAAATTCCACCAAAAAACTTCTAGATTTAATAACTAAATTTAGTCATGTAGCTGGATACAAAGTCAACACCCCAAAATCAATAGCATTCCTATATACAAATAACAAACTCACTGAGAAAGAAATAACAGAAGATACACCTTTCACAAGCGCATCAAAAAAATGAAATACTTAGGAATTTATCTAACAAAGGAAGTAAAAGATCTTTACATTGAAAACTATAATTCTGTAAAAAAGGAAACTGAAGGGGATATGAGAAAATGGAAAGATATACCGTGTTCCTGTGTAGGAAGAACCAACATAGTGAAAATGACCATACTTCCTAAATTACTCTACAGATTTAATGCAAATCCAATCAAAATACTACCAGCATACTTCTCAGAATTAGAAAGGACAATCATGAAATTTACTGGAACCAGAAAAGGCCAAGAATAGCAAAAACATTCCTGGGCAACAGGAGCAAGTTAGGGAGCATCACAATCCCCAACATGAAACTATACTATAAAGCTACGGTGAGAAAAACAGCACGGTACTGGCACAAGGACAGACCCAAGGATCAATGGAACAGATTAGAAGACACAGAAACAACTCCAAACACACTCAAATAGCTCATCTTCGACAAAGGAGCCAAACACCCTCATTGGAAGAAAGATAGCCTCTTTAACAAATGGTGTTGGAAAAATTGCCTGGCCACATGCCAAAAACTAAAACTAGATGCAGGTCTCCCACAATTTACTAAACTAAAATCAAAGTGGCTCTAAGAACTAAACATAAAAACAGAAACACTAAATCTACTGGAGAATAAAATCAAGAGGTTTTTAAATAAATACATTGAACATTAAGTAACACAAACAAATTCTATTTCCTCACAAGATACTCATGGAAGATTAAGGATAAATGTCACTTTCTATATAAATTGAAAACCTATAAAACAAGTAATAACTTTTATAGTGCATTGAGTGTAAGTAAAATATCTAATAGAATATATTAAAACAGCAATAAAACTGCAATAACATACATAACTATCTAATTTCAAGAAGGATAAGAATATTTTTACACATTATATGAAAGCAAAAATCATTGAAAAAAGGATAAAATGTATATCCAAATAGAAAGCAAGTGAAAAAACATAGACATATAATATCTATAAAAATAATTAAGCGTCAATAAACATACGGAAAATAAATTACCTCACTAGAAATCAAAGAAACACAAATAAAAACAAGCAATGAAATGTTCCTGTTTAGTTGCCAAACTGCTAAATATTTAATGCTATGGGTACAGGCTGGCAAACACAGGGAAAGAGCCCTCTACCAGTGAGTCCATAAACGAGTATAAACTTTTGGTAGAAACGGAAGACAATCTTTGGTTGAAATTAAAAAATAAAAGTGCATAAATCAGTTTATCCTAATTGATTATAAAATCAACTAAACAGCATTCTGCTTCTCTAATGGAATCAAGATGCTCTTTTAATAGCATGTAGAAAAAGATACATCTTGAAGTTAATGATCCTGAAATTTCAGGGCCCTCCATTCAAACCCCAAATCCTTTTCAAGACTGTGAAAGTCTTTGCAATGTGCTCATGGGGTCATATATTTTTGGAAAATTTGCAAAAGTGAGATATTTTATGTTCTTCCCATCAAAAATGCCATCCCAATAATTACTTGTCAATGTAGGTTTATCAGTTGTAAAAAAATGTATTACTCCTGTGGAGAATGTTGGCAATGGGGAAAGCTATGCACATGTGGGAACAGAGTATGAATATGCTCGAAAATCTTGATTTTACTGTGAACCTAAAACTGCTCTCAGATAAAGTAGACTTAAATATAGATGCCTGTCTCAAAAATTTGCCTCATCCAAGAAAACTGTTTCTGAATAGAAAGTATATATATTGTACATGCTTTAAAAAAAGAAATATTCAGTCAGAAATTCCCCAATACAATTATTTTTATAGAAAAATTTAAGGCATATTTGAGAAGCATATAGAGTTCCTTTTGTAAAACTCAAAATATACTTTTGCTTACTGTAGCTCTTTTTATATTACATCTATTGAATCAGTATTTATTTTCATTTTTAATTTCACACCACCCATTTTTAAATTCACACTGTCCTTCATGTACTAAGTGAAAAAGAAATTAATATGTAAAGGGTAACAAGGTATCCTGAACTTATATGAAGATTCTTCCTTTTCTATGAAGAAATAGGAAATGGATTTGTCTAGAATCCACAATGTTGACAACATCAGTATACATGGAAGTAGGAATGAAGGTATAATTAGAACATAATGATGGTATGACTTCTGTTGAAAAACATCAATTATGTCCATAAAACAGATTAATTTATCATAAATCAATTTATGAATACCATGGAAAATCAGTGCCACTATTGTAATGTCTACAGAATCTGAAGACATCAGTTGTGACACGATATTTGAACAATGGTTTTTAAATCTCACAATTTTATAAAAAGTTTTTGCTGTCATTGTCATAGATATTCAAAAGAGCCCATCATAAACTCACCAAGGTATCAGTGATTTCCCATTATTTATAATAGTTAACATGCTAAGAACAAAAGGCGAAGGCAATCAGAATTGCCTTTGGTTTTTGAGCTAAGGTGTCCCTGTCCTTCCCCAGGTGCCCTCAAACTCATGGACTCAGCTGATCCTCAAGCCTCAGGCTTGCATGTAACTGGGACCATAGGTATGTGCCACGACATCCAGCTATGAGGTGTGATAAAAAATGACAGTCAATGTTTTAGTTATAAAAACGTATTAAGGCAAAAGACACATTCCCATTATTCCCCTCAGAATATCCCCCTTCGTTCAAATACACTTATAACATCATTGTTGCCACTTTCTAAAGAAATTCTGGAAGCCTCTTACGTGTCTTAAGTTACACAGTTGTGGCTGTCTCAAATGTCTTCAGTTGATTCAGACCATATACCTTTTATGATCAATTTGACTTTGGGGAAGAATGAGAAGTCACAAGGTACCAGATGGTGCCAGATCCAATCAATAAGGTGGATGAGAACACAGTGTCATGTACACAAGCCTGCCTTTCAGTTGGATGACACTTGGCAGGAGTATTCAAAATATATTTATCGAGTCTCCTAAAGACATGAAAGACAAATTCCAGAGCTGCTTCAGCAAGTGGCAAGAATGACAAAGTAAATTTGTTCAAAGTGAGGTGGAGTATTTTGAAGGGAGTTAATGGCAATCTGTCTTTCATTGTATTAAACTCACGTTTTAACGTAAACATTCGCCATATATTTTGCTCTCACCTTGTATTGTTACCCATTGAAGACAGAAAACAAAACAAATTTAGTCATCTCTGAAGAAGGATTCATCCATATTGCAGGACTCAGACATTCAAAAATACTGGTTCCTCCACCCTAATTTCTCTATTATAATGATCATAAGGAGCAGGGGGGAAAGTGTGATGTAAACTAAAAACTATACCTTCTCAGAAGTTGCTTTAATCATAGTTATAACAACAAATGAATAGAAGTCCAACTTCCCATTTTTCAAAAAGTAGAGCGTGCCCCATACTTCTGGATCTAAGTGGGTAAAAACATCTTAAGAACTTGAAAACCACATTTATACAATTCAATACTCCAAACTCTTACTTTAAATGTATTTTTATTTTTAGTCAGTTATGCTTAATATGACTTTGATATTCTATCATTTGTAATATTCAGGTAGATTTTGTCAATTACTTCAAAATCATTTCTAGAACAAAAAAAGGCTTGTATTTTCTACTACCACCCTTCCAGACATGGAAGAAAAGTTACTATGAAAGGACATGTTTTTCAAAATAAATGGATCCATTAATATTTTTAAAACAAATCAGAAATTTTGAATTTTAACCATTTTTGTTTGGTCAAATACTATATATTAAGAAGAAAAAATAAGATCATTAAAAAATGAGTGAGTTCCACACTGAGCAAGAGAATATGCTGGCTATGAAATTGGAAATTTTGGAAGTCTCCATTGTCTAAAACATAAAAACAATTTATATTAAATTACCACAAAATAAACAGCAGGAAAGCATAGCATGCTACAGGGTAAGAATAGGTATATTGAAAAGCATCAGATGAAAATATAATTATCTCCCAGTGAACTCACACACTCAAAAAGGAAATATAAATCTGCATCACCTGCCAGATCATTTTTCATTTTTATGAAACAGGAAATTTAAAACACACAATTTATCCTACCTGTTGAAGTGCTGTAAATGAACTTGGATTTACTTGATAGCTGTACTCCTCTTCAGATGTGCAGAATGGGAAAGAGGCAGCTTTGGAGCCTATTTGCTATCAAAGTAGGTTGATATTCCATAAAACCTTTATAAAATATCATGTATCATAGGAAGAAAACATAATGTACCAACCATAAGAACTAAATAATGATTTATGAAAGTCTGAATATTTCAGCTGTCCTGAAATAGGAAGGAAATTATATATAAAATAGTTTGAATATTTGTGGCAAGCCATATAATTTAATGACTCTAAAAGTCAGTTTCCATGTCTGCAAAATGGATTTCACAATTTGGCCTAACGGGTATAGTTACTGCAGAAACAACATAAAATGGTAATTGTAAGGAACTTAGTTCAGTCCTTGGCATTCGATATACATTTATAAATATCAGTTTTTATTGTCTACTAAGCTAGTTTTCTGTTGTTGTTATTGGAATACAATTGATTTAAATTTTGTTTTCTTCCAATTCTGATAAAGAAAATATAAGCCTCCTTCAAGTTAGGGTTTTCTGTTGTCCACATCATCTACATTGGAAAAAACAAAAAACAAAAAACCTTCCCTTCTCCATTCAGCCACACTTTGTGGTATTATCTCCACACCCTGTATATTCTCTACATATTGACACATTTAGAGGAAACCTGGAGTTAATAGTTCAATAGGAGCCTGTCCTGTGTGAAGCAAATCCTAACAGGTATATCTGACAATTTAGTACACGAAGTAGTACTGAGTACTGATTAGACCTACAAAATACTCTATGAGGCATCACATGACAATGAAAAAACTGATAACACACTTTGCTGCTGAGTGTGTGAGGAAATAGGCACCTTCATCCATTACTAAAGGCAAATTGGCATAATTCCTACAGGAGCCATTCAGACCACAACCATGGAAGTTTTAGATGAAAATATCCTTTGAAACAGAGTCAGTCTATCTCATTGCTATGCATATTGCAGCACTGGAAAAGAATGTGTAATATAAGGTGGGATAACATACTCAATATACATCAATAATGGAGAAGACATAAAGTTACTTTACAATCATGCCACTGAATGTGAGATGGCTATAAAAGAAGGAAGGTGTATTGTGTGTAGGAACATACAAAATTTCTCATAAGTACAGGCTCATTACTAAGTCAAGTGGTTTACCTAAAGTAAATAAAAAATACATGGAAATCTACATTTGTTATTTGTCAATAAATTTAATAAAATAAGTCTTGGAGAATATTAAGATCTAAGAAGAATGAAACCTATGACAGGGGAGCAGGAAATATATCAATGAAAGGTCAAATATCACTGTAGGCCTCTTAATTATTTCTGCATTAAATGCAATGTTTTAACTTTTCAAAATAAAATTTTTGCGAAACAATTAAAGTATTACTAGAAAATAAGTTGTAAAAAGCAAACTAGGCAGCAGAGATCCAGCTAGGATGTTATGGCAAAAGTTGAGAAAACAAAGAATAGTCTTGAATATGGAAATATTTCAAAGAAAAAGAAAAAGGATTTGATGAGTTTGAATATGGAATTTAAAACACGGGGAAGCAAGGAAAACATAACAGATTATATCACAGAAGACAACTGGTGAAACAAATTGGTGAGGAAAAAACTTCCAAACGTTTCTTTTAGACACCTGTGTGAAGGAACAGATTTAAAATGTCATCAGTGTGTAGATGGGATTAGATTAAAGTAATGCTAGAGATAATGATAAGAATTGAGTTAACTCATGATTTACAGTTATTCTACATTTATTTATTTATTTATTTACTTATTTATTTATTTATTGGTGCTGGGGATTGAACTCAGGGCCTTATGCTTGCAAGGCAAGAACTCTAACCACTGGGCTAAATCCCCAGCAGTTATTCTACTTCTGATTAGAGTGGTGAAAACTGTAATGAAAAAATGTAGATGAAAGAAATAAAAGTTTAATGTTACAGAATTATTCATTCATCTATTTATTGTAGTTGTGTGCATATTTTTCACCCATTGTGAAAAAAATGTGTGCATGCTCTCACAGTTTGAATTCATCTGAGGGATGTTGTTTGTTGTTTGGTTTGGAGTTATAACATTTTAAGACAGTTTCTACTCTACTGTCTTTAGATAGTGTAATACTCTGTCTCACATGCACGCCTTCTTTTTCTCATTTGCATCCACTACTACTATGTGTATACTGATGTCCCCTCCCTTGAATTTGTAACCCAAATTTATGCTCTACTTTTCCACAAGGATTTACAACATCCCAAAGATAAATATATAGAAGTAGATATAGGTATTCAAATATATATATGTATTCTCACCAATAAAATGAAGAAATTAAGGAAAAAGTAAAAAAACCCAAAAATTTCTATGAAAATGCATTACATATGGTAGAACGAAAATCTGGTTCTGGTCTTGTCAAGTACCATAAGAGATGGAGATACATAATTCACCACATTGACAGGATAATAACAAATGAAGAGCTATGGGAAAAATAAGAATGGAAAATTCTGCAGTGGTGAAGGGAGAACCGGAGACTACAGGGCAGGACAAGGGTGAGGAGAGGAAGGGAAAGAGTTGGGGGGCAAAATGACAACCAACTAAGATAGTTAATAATTTTAGGTCATTCTGTAATGATCCTTTTAGAAATATAATCCAACATCCCTAAATGTATTATGAATGCAATAAAATTTATGGATAAGTTTAATAAAATTAAAATGCCTTTAATTTTAATTTAAGTATTCAAATGGCACACTATTTTTACTTCCACCACTCCCTTTTGTCTTCTTTGTTTTCAAAGACCTTCTTTCACCATGATTACATTATTATTTGTTTTAAAAGGGAGAAATATTATCTGTGCTTATGCCTCTACCAAAAGAGAAACAAAAGAGAATTAGAGGGTCACATGACTCAAGAAAATTGTGTAAGCATATTTTTTCTCCTTAACATACAGGTCATGAAGGATCTTCCCTCATCAGCACTGCCTATCTGAGTCCCAAGAACATCTGACAAAAAACACAGGAGGTAAAGAAGGGAGATAGCTAAAAGAATGGCAGTGGCAGCGAGTTAATGGGTAAAGCCTAAAGTTGGCAACAGTTAAAAGGAAATGAAGATCTCCAGGTTTGTACACTCATCAATATCAAATTGTACCTTGAGCCATCAGGACAGCAGTAATGTGAAGAACAAACGAACCATAATTTAAAATCAAGCAGTTCCTCTAAGGAAGTCTCAAGAGGAAGGTGCTCTTGAAACTCCTTATAGATCAAACAATTTAGAATCATCCAGGGTCAGAATAGCTGCCAGGACCAGGAAGGTGCGCCACTTACCAGGAAGCATCTCATTGTGGTGATTCTCCAGAGGAACAAAACCAGCACAGTGTTTATATAGAGAGAGATTTAGTTTAAGGAATTGGCCCACTTGATTTTGATGGCCAGAAAGTCATAGATCAAGACAGGCCTCCAGGCTAGACACCTGGGAAAGGTTGATGTTGTAGTTCAACTCCAAAATCCAGCCACAGCCAAAGGTCCTTTTATCCAGGAATGAGTGTTCATTGTTCTGCCTGGGCCCTCAAACTTTTGCGTGACACCCACCTGCATTATGCACAGCATCAAAATCCACTGATTTTCATACCAGAGAAACAGTTTGATATGTACTCATGTGCATCTGATTTATTTCACTTAAGAATATGTTCTCAAGGTGCATCCATTTACCTATAAATATCTCAAGTTTATCCTTTTTTATGACAGAGTAATACTCCATTGCATAGAAAAACCACATCTTCTTTAGCCATTCATTAGTTGTTGGGCATTTGGGTTGTTTCCAAGACTTAGCTATTACAAACTGTGTTGCTATAAACATGAGAAACTGTAAGTGTAAATAAGGACAAGAAAGTGCAATAGATACTAAGTAGAAGGAAGATAATATTCAATAGGAAGGAGAATTAGAAAGGCAGGAGGGGGAAAAGAAGGAAAGGAAAAAGAAAAGAAAGGGAAAAAGGGGGAAAAATGTAAATAAAGCTATTGTAAATAGGGAAGGAAGGGAGAGTCAAAGGGAGAGGTGGAGAAGAAGGGGGGGAACCAACAGGTATCATGTACAGGTACAAATTAACTATGATGAATGTGATCACTATGTATACAATGTACCAATACATGTTCTTGGTAAATAATTTCAAAAAATCCACTGATTTTGCATTAATCTTATCTGATAACACCCTCATAGAACACATCCAGAATAATGTTTGGCTATATATTGGAACACCGTGACTGAGCTAATGTGATGAATAAATCAAATTCTCATCAAATTCTGTATCAGCCAACAATTATACTCAAATAAAAATTGACACATTTTCCTTTGTGTGGAATTGATTTCTTTTCTTTCATTGCAGGATGATATTAAGAAACATATTCAGCCTAGAAAAGTTCCAACCATCTAGAAATAGTTAATCTGGACTTTCTCTGAAAAATTTGAATATGAGCATTTGTTCATTTATTTAGCTGATTCTTATTTGCAGAAGTAAGTGCTTAGTAAGCTACAAGATTCAAAGCAATGTGAATCTACAAATTTACTATTGTCACTAACATTCACCTTTGTTTGAATGTCAAGAGCATTTATTCCTAAATTGTATCTATATATTTAATTAGATCAGTAGTTACAGAATGTTTTTCTGGCCCAGTTTATAACGCAAAATTTTGACAGATGATGAGAGATGTGTACCTGCACAAACATGTTCTTGGAGATGTAAGCATTTCTATTAGTGGTTGTTGTGCTTTAAACCTAATCAATTTACATATCTTTTATAAAGTTATGCATGTGATAATCTTAGTTGCACTAATTTAGACCCATAGATGTTATAACTGTGTGCCGCTAATTTTCAGAAGTTAGGAGTGTTCTGGCAAAAATGAGCTTATATACAATTGCATTTTGTTATACAATAAAATGTGTAGGCCGGGCATGTTCTGTAATCCCAGCACTTAGGAGGCTGAGGAAGGAGGATCACTGCGAGTTCAAGGCCTGCCTGGGCTACATAGTGAGTTCAAGGCCAGCCTGAACTATACAGTGAGACCTCGTCTCAAAAAACAAAACAACAAAAAAAATGACAAAGAATAAAATGTGTAAATTTACCTATATTATTTAGAATGGAAATATTTCTAAAGGTAGTATCGCCATTCTTTTCATTTTTAGGGATGGCTGGATTTTCTGAAGGATTATTAGGCATAAAGTATTTTGCCAAGTTCGGATAATTCACAGAGAGAAAAAACATATGGATTTTTTAAAACCATTGAGCAAAGAAAGAATATGAAATGAGTAAATTTTTTACAACTGGCCAGTGCATAGAAGACCTCCAAAAGCACTTTAAAAGAGCTATTTAACTTGCCCAATAGGATGCAACATAATTATTAGTAGCAGTTTCCACAATTTTTTAAATGCAGCTGGTAATATTAGGCGCTGCTTTTGTATGAATGTATTCACCTTGGAAGATTTTAAGAAAGTAAATCACTCAACTCATTTTCTAATATATTTTTCCATGTGTTTGTCTCATTTCAAGATTTCCTTGAACAATTTTACTGCATATTATAGACAAAGTTGCATATTATAGATGAGTATCACATAAATCTCTTTGAGAGCTTAGTGATATAAAATTTTAGTTTCTAAAACATCATCTTTTGAAAAAGGGTTTTTCTCTTTTAATATAATAGCAAATTTCCCTCTAGTTTTAACTTTAAAAATATTTCCAATTCAATTAAAATTGGGTTTGTGGATGTATTTTGTCTTTCATGATAAATTATTTAAAGAAGTATTCGTATATATGGCATATATCAAATTATCAATTCTGATCTTCATTACAAAGCTATTTTGTTGTCTAAGTGGATAAGTTTTCATCTCCAAAAAATTGGAGATAAATACCTACCCAACTCAGCTGACTAATATGCTAAAGAATTAAAAAATGCATTTTACTTTAGAAATCTTATTTCTCCTGCTGATACATGATTGCTTCATTCTTTATTCTTGTCAATTAATCAATAAGCAAAAGAAGACCACTTGTAAAAAAGAGAACTGGGTTAGGTGAAAATGTCCTAAAACTTCTAAAGCCAAAGAAAATTCATTATGATCTGTAAAGGGGATATTAAAGCCCAGTGTGTTTCAAATCATAGAAACAGTAACTTCCATTTGGAGAAAAGTCATTTCTTATTTTATTGTTCAATTCAATGGACATTTTAAACTGACTGCCAAGTGTGTATGTTACAACTGTGGTAACTCAGCTCTTGTTAATTGGTTCCAGGAGGAACAAAAATGATGAAGACCAAACAAATTGTTTTGGATGGAAAGGATAGCAAATTATGAGGCAGTCGACACCAGCAAGTTCTAGCTTGTGTGAGTATCAAATTGAGGGAATTTCCAAGCAGTCAGGTACTAAGATATGGCTGTAGTGGTAGATTTGTCTCTAACTATGGTAGAATTTTAGGGAGATTTTAAAATGTATTATTTAGCATATAATTATATTTTGTATATAACTATGTAAGGTACATCTGCTTAACTTTAACAACTATAATGGTTCACTACAGGAATAGATTTAATATTATGATTAAATGTTATATGTTATATGTATATATGCTGTATATATATTATACTACATATGATACATAAAGGATTTACTAAGTAGGACTACAATGCTGGGTGGTGGGATTGGGTGGAAGAGTGCAAAATGGCCATGTATGCACTGAAGTGAGGAAGAATCCAAAGGTCAAGGGCCAAGGCCTGGAGCTTGCTGCAGGAAGTCCGATGTGAGTCCCTGTCAGGAAGCTTAAGGGTCTCTTTAGGAAGCCTGGAGGAACTGGAGATGAAAGCCCAAGGCAATGCAAAGCCCAGGGCTCCTCCAAAGAAGTAAAAGGAAACACTTCCTTCTTCTTTCCCTTTTTACTCCATGTAAGCTGTTAGCCTATTGGTTGGTGCCACCACATTCTAAGTGGGTTTTCCCTTGTCACTTTCCAGCTTAGATGTTAATCATCCACAGAAACACCCAGAATTGTGATCCACTAATTTGCTCAGGATTTCTCAATCCGTTCACACTGGCATCACAATGAATGATCACAGTAACTTTCGTTCTTTCAATTAATGACGAGTCCCAGATATTTTTTCAGATTTATTAGTACATTTTTTTCTCTTGAAAATCTTTTATATGATAATTTCACTGCTTAAATTTATCAATAAATTGAACACGCAAGTTTAAATATCACAATATTTCTTTTATATGAGAACCTCTCCCAAAAACAAAGAGCAAAATAAAGGCTAGATAATGAGAAATAGGGAGATGTATCTTTCTCATATAGGAAAGAGGTTAACAGGTGAAGGGAGGAGAGTCGGGGAGAGAAAAAGTTAAAAAAAAAGAGTTAAGATGTGTCATGTTCATGTATCAACTCCCCATAAGGAATATAATCATTATGTGTTAGAAACATGTACTAATACAAAATAAAAACTGAAAAAAATGGATAGCTTATCCAAGTCTTGCATTATAAAGGCTGCCAAAAAATCTTTTAAAAAATAATGCTCTGATTGGCAAAATGTTCTTTGTTTATTGTTCTGAGATTTATCTAATTAGAGATTCCCCCATGTGAATCATTCAGTTTTTTTTAAGTATTTGAACTTCTATTTAGCAAATGATATTTTAACATTATAACTTAGTTACATCTACTCAGATGTTTTATTATAAACTTTGATCCCATTTATATTTACTTATCTCTTTGTTTTATGAAAAATAAAACCAAATTCCATGACAAAATAGAGAATAGCGATAGTTACTAAACTATATATTGTTATCTTCAAAGTAGTTACTCATAATACATGACATAGACCAAAAAATTCTTACAAAAAAAGAAACAAACAATAATACACAACTTTCTCTTCAATGATCTAAGATAAACTAGTAGTACAAATGAAATAAATTAGCATATATATTAAAATATTCTGGAAACAGCAAAATATGTAATTTATGGAAGTATTTGATCTTTTCCCTACTTCCAATTTATTTCTCTTCTATATTGCTCTTTATTTGTGTCTTTATATATCTGTTGTGCTTCTCTTCTAAGAGCAACCATGTGATATTTGACCTTGTGTGTCTGACTTATTTCACTTAACATTATGTTCTCAAGTTGCATCCACTTACCTATGAATGCCTCAAGTTTATCTTTCTTTAGGGCGATGGAGTACTCTGTGGTGTATAAGTACCACATTTTCCTTATCCATTTATCTGTCGATGGGCATATATGCTGTTTTCAAGACTATATAAATTGTGCCGCTATAAACATGGGTATGCATGTATCTGTGTAATATGACGATTTTAAATCTTTGGGAAAGATACCTAGAAGGGGGATAGCTGGGTCAGTGGAATTTCAACTTTTAGTTTTTTGAGAAATCTCCACACTGATTTCCTTAGTGATTGTACTAATTTACATTCTCACTGAACAATGTTGAAAAGTTCCTTTAATCTCACTTCCTCCCCTGCATTTGTTATTAAATTTTTTGATGATAGCCATTCTTTCTGGGGTGAGATGGTACTTTGGTGTAGTCTTAATTTTCATGTCTCTTATGGCCAATGAGGTTGAGTATTTTTTTTATCTGTTTATTGGCCATTTATACTTTTTCTTCTGAGAAGCGTCTATTCATTTTGTTTACCTATTTTTGGATTGAGTCTTTTATTTTGGGGAGTCCTAATTTATTTGAGGTCTTTATACATTGTTGATGTTAGTCCTCTGTCTTTGGAATACTTGGGGAAAAAATTTTCGCATTCTGTGGATTGTCTTTTCATCCCGTTGGTTTTTAATTTGATATGACCCAATTTGTTGATTCTTGGTATTAATTCTTGTGTCACTGGGTTTCTTTTCAGAAAGTCCTTGCCTACACCTGTCTTCAAGAGTTGTACCTATTTTATCTTCCAGGAGATTATTTCTGTTTTAACATTTATATCTTTGTTTCATTTTGTGAATCACTCAGTTTATGTCCTATAAAGCCAATAAGAACTAAGTGATGATATGGATAGTAATGTGGCTTATTTTGCTATATGCATAGTTTTAATTGACTGTTCATGTAATATGAATTAATAATTTGTCTAATTTCTCTTACAGAAGTTTGGAGAAAACTAAAAGCATATGGATGGAGGAATAATACTCATCAAAATGCATGTTAAAATCCAGAAGCCACAAATTTTCTATGAACATACACCTTGAAACATATGGCAAAACCATTACAAAAGTCTGTGTCTTAAAGCATCTTCTGGTAAATATAAATTTTGTATGAAATGTAAAGTCTATTTTAGGTAAAATTAAAGTTTATTCATAATGAAAATTTCCCTTGATAATTCAAATTATACTTTTGATTTACCACATTTTTCTGTTTTCACTAGAGAAAAAACAACATGCAAGTACCTGATTTCCTTCCCTTAAACAAAATGAGAGAAACTTAATATTCCAGTTTTGTGTTGTGATTTTAAATGTTCCTTTTCTATTCATCCTTCATAAATATTATTTAGTATAGTAAGCCTTTGATTTTTTTCATGACTTTTTCCAGATGAATATACTACAATTTTATCATATTTTAGAAATTTTGGTTCTTTATTGATTACCATATAAAGTAGTAACTAAAAATATTGAGTATTTTTATTCAACAACAAGATATAGTAACTGTATTATCTTTTATAAATCCTGAAACTATTCTAATTTCTTTATAAATATTTTGAATATTTTATTAAGCTTATCTCCATATTCTTTACCATTTAATTATTTTAGTTCATGGTATTGTTCTATTGCATTTCTAAATGATTATGTTAAAATAGCAAAATTAATAAATTTTGTATACTAATTTTGAGAGCATTCAATTGTGAAAGTTTCTCTCTTAAATTTTCGATTCATACAATCATATTAAATTAAACAAGAATAATAATTTTGCGCATTCCTTCCCACTTCCATATTTATCAAATGTTTCTCTTGACAATTTGCACTGGTGAAAAGTTTTCAAGCAATATTACATAATAATGGTGATAATTATTACCAGTTATTTACTGGTATATAATAAACCCTATAATTTAAATAATCACAATTTCTTTTCTCTCATTGTTCTTTAAGTTTACCAGACATAATTTTGAAATTCCTCTATTATTCTTACTTACGGTTGCTCTTGCAGTTGCCCTCAAATTACAGCTTAAGCCAGAGTCATCTGGAGACCTCATGTGGACCTAATAGCTGAGTTTGTCTCCACATGTAGTCAGGGCCTTTCTACCATTCACATTCTCTCAAGGTATTCTTTCTATGGTGTGTAAGACTTCTTATATGGCAACTTAAAGCTCTACATATGTGCACAAATAAAAGTGCCAAAATTTTAAGTCTTAAGCCTGGCCCTCGCTGAGAATTACTTCTGCCACCTTCTATTGCTTAAGTAGCCACTGGACCAACCCACAGGTTGAAGCAACAGGACAATAAATCTTACCTTTCAATAAGAAAGTGAAGAAGGTATAATCAGTTTTAATTTCTCAAGGTCTGCTTGTTATTATGTGGATATGAATTGGTTATATCCCAAAGAAAGCTTCATGTGTTGGAAGCTTGGTCCTAGTGGTGATAGAATTGGGAGGAAGTAGACCTTTACAAGGTTAGGCCTAGTAAGAGGTCCTTGTGTCCACTGGAGCCATGCACTACAAAGGGATTAAGGGTTCTTGTGAGACCTAGTTAGTTTTCAAAAGGGGGTTGTTATAAATGCCTGAGACTGGCCCACCCAGTTTTCTCTGGCTGCCTATTTGAGTTGTGATCCTTCGCTCCTGTCCCTTCCAGTAATTGCCCTCTGCCAAGATGTGAGATAACTAAAAATATTCTCACCAGAACTGAGCAGGTTTAGATGGCATATCCTTGAAACTCCAGAACTGTGAGCTAAATATACCTCTTTACTTTGCAAAGTTAACTTCCCCAGGTATTTCATTATAGTTACAAAAAACTAATACATTGCCTTCTACACACAATTATTTATACTTCTCTCTTACGTAATACATATTTAACTCAGGTTCAGGATACTGAAAATTTTCGTTGCATAGTCTAACTTCAAGAAATCATTATCAGAAACAAACTTAAATGTAATTCAAGTCTTAGGAGTAGTTACTTTTGAGCTAACATCCTTAGAATTAAGATTCAAGACCTCTCTTCCACCTTCTCTGAAAGCTATGCTAAGACAAAGGAACTAAAAATACACTTCCATTTAAAAGATGGAGTTTGATTCCATCACTCTAGGAGGCTGAGACAGAAGGTTCACAAGTTCAAGCTCAGCCTGGGCAATTTAGCAACTTAGTAAGACCTTGTCTAAAACTAAAAATTTAAAAAGGCTAAGGACATAGCTAAGGGAAGTGCCCTGACTTCATTCCCCCACTACTGTAAAAGGCAGGAGGGTATTAAAACAAGAAGCACATAGCAGTAGTCACTGCTCTGTGGTAATCCTGAAATCTAGGTGGGCACAAGTGGTCAATTTCATAGAGATTCATCTCATTCCCTAGGATGGTTCTCTATGGCTTATGGTTCCACATTGTGGTCTCTTGGCTTCATCCTGTGAATTTACACCTTTTCCACAAGAAATAGAGCATATAAGCACTTGAGTAGCTCAGTAAACCAGTGTGCTTCCTGTGTCGTAAATTTGGAGTTTCCAAAAGTTTCTTTTCCTTCCAGAGCATGCTAGTACATTTCCTTTAAAATTATGTAAATTTCCCATATATCAGGAAAATCTACTCCAGTGAGCAAAAGTCACACCCACTTCTTGTTTCCAATCATGCTCTTTCTACGCTGATCTGAGCATCACAGTGCTATAGAATAACACCTACGCTGTTAGGGTTCTCAGGACTCCTGTGGTCTAGTACAGCGAGACTAATAAGCAGCATCTTAAATTGTGCTGTGCTAAAAAAGAATCTTAGGCCTGTCATCTTCATATCTGAATTGATATTTCTTTCTTTTCACATCATAGATTCGACTTTTATCTTGAGAATGTTTCTTAGATAGTCTTTTGATGCTTGGAGGGCTGCAAATAAGAAATACTTTTATTTTCCAAAGAGCCACATTTGATTGGAAATACTTTTTCAGCATTCTGCTAAATACTATTTTCTTCTTGATCATACCCAGATACATAAATCAACACTACCAATATTCTTTCTGGAACTCATCCATGTCTATGGGTGAGACATCTCTTCTTATGTGAGACAATTATGTTATATAAAGTAACCCAAACTAGTGAGTACTAAATCATTGCTCCTGAGAAAGCAAAGAGATTCATGGGAGCATCTAGTCCAGACATGGCCAAGCTTTTAGAGACAAGTGCCCCAACCGCAACCCCAAATCCACTTATTTATCCCAAAGTGCCAACACTGCAATTAAACCTGAATAGTGAGGTTTTAGTTTCTGAAAATCAACTCATACATTAACATCTTTTGTCTGAAAAGAAAAGCAAGTAACGTGTGTGCCGTAGGTTTGTCGCTACAGAGTTAAAAATTTCTGACCAACAGTCAATACATAACCTTGTTTTATGTGAATTTTCATTTGAGGACACTTCATTTAATGCGTTTTTGATTTTGTACCTTGAACTCAGAGACAGCATTCATCTAAGTTCATGCCTGTACAAAACGTACCTAAACTGCCTTTAGTTAATAGGTTGTCTCACAGCCTTCTTTAAATTTGAACGGCTTCAGCACTATACTTTAGACGAATTTTAGACTGTAAGACTACAAACATAAAGTACAAAAACATGAGAATTATGGCCCTAAGTAGAATGTTGAGGGGATCACTTATGGTATGAGAGCTGAAACACAAGGCAAAGCTTGCCTTGTGTAACCTCGGCCGGAACTGCGTGTCGGACCAAGTTCTCACCCCCTTGTGTCAGGCATCTTTCTATCTCTAGGACAAAACACCCAAGAAAATCCCTGAAGAGGAGTAAGGATTGATTTCCGTTCACGGTGTCCAAAGTTTCAGCCCATGCTTTGGTGGCTCTGAGGTTACTGGGCTGTGATGAGGTGCTCACCTCATGGCCCCAGGAGAAAAAGCAGTGAAGGAGCAGGGGTGCCAATATACGGTGCCAGCCTGCCAAGTTACCCACTTTCTCAGACTAGGCTCCACCCGGAAGAAGCTCTGCTGCTTCCCCACAGTGCCGTCCGCTGAGGGGCAGATCGGTGTGCGAGATTTGGGTACAATCCAAACCTGGACTGCAAGACACCCGCGCACGCCCGTGAACGACGGGGTCAAAAGTATTGATTTTAGTGTTACAATGACATTGTATCGAGTAGGCAAAGTCACAAACACAAACTACATGAAAAATGAGCACCACCTATGTATGTATAAATTTTTTACAGGACCACAGATGATCCTGATGCCCAACCTTCTGTCGTTTTATGCTCAGATTGGCTTTCTCCAGCCCCTGATAACTACTGTCTGTCCTTCCAGCATTGTGCTCTTGAGATTCTTCTGCCTTCTGCTCACAAGGCCCCAAAGCCAGTAGATGATGTGTTAACTTTTTGCTACAGCAACAATTTTCAAGCACCATTTCTTTTTCACCTGTTTCAGTTTCTAACATTCTACTTCAAATCACAGACGCTTAAACAAATGTAATTTGGGGTGCGTTTTCAGATGGTTTGCCTTGGCACAACTGGCAGCACGTCTACCGCATTCACTTGGGTTTTCTACCGCAATTGTAGTCAGAGGGTGATTTGGAGGTGGGACTGGGGTGCGAGGTGCCTGCTGCTGGAGGCTCAAAGGCCCCCCGGGTCTCTGCATGTGGGCTCTTTCTATGGTCTCTTCTACAGAATAGTTGTATGTCCCACATAGTAGTTGTCAAGCTCCCCAAAACGTGCAAAACAAAAGTTTTCACTTCTTTTTGAAGGCCCGTACTAGAATCGGTGGTCCTTCTGTTAATCAAACAGTTACAGGGTCGGTGTAAGAAGTTAGAAATGAGCTTAGTGGTGAAATAAAATTGGTCAACTGTTTTATTATAAGACCATAGCTTCAGATCATTTCTTGCTTTGATAGAAATTTATATATTTCAGCATTAAGCACATTGTTTTTTGTTTTCAGTTAAAGAAGTTTGTTTTTCTAAATCACATTTTGGAAAATTCTAATTTTTCTTATGTTCTTATGAGTCACTATCAGAAAAGAATAGCCTATTCATTTTTCAAATGAGATTTAGTTTATATTAATATTACATTCTGTTTTTCTATTTTGCTGTATAAGTATGGTGAATTTATAAATGTTCTTATAGTGAATCATCCTTGCATTTCTGCTATACAACTCTAAAGTCAAGTTATTAAAAATTTTAGCATATAATAGGTTTTAAAATTTTTTTATGATTTCTGCAATAGTAATTAAATATTGAGTCAAATCTATAGCTGTGTGTAGAGGTATGATGCTTGTCAAGTTTTGTAGCAGGATTATTCTAGTTTTATGCAAAGTGTTTTGGAAGTGTTCTTGTTCTCTCATTTGAAAGATTTTAAATTCATTTTCATTTTTCCTTAGAGTTGCAAAAGAGATCGTCTGTTGATCCATCTGGAGCCATTCATTATTTTTCATATGTTCAACTCTCTGAAAAAAAATCCTTTTTTCACTCTATAATTATACCCTACTGATTTTTTTTAATTTCCACCTGGATTTATTTGATCATTTCAGCTTCCTTAGGAAATTACCCATTTCGGAAAAGTTTATACACATGCTTTGTACAATTAAGGAAAAAATTCTTCAAATCTTTCTATTTTTGATAAATTTACCCCTTTCAAACTATAATTTTGTACAGTTTGGCTTTCTCACACTTTTGATTATATTAGGAAATAGTTTATCTACAGATGAGCCTCATCATTTGTGATTTCAGGGAATAAAAATCTGAAATAGGATAATCAGTCTGGAGAAGTGTATTTGGAATATTTCACTTAAAGCCTGATTTAACACTTCTCAATAGATTAATTTACTTCAGACATTTAAATAAATTTCTGCTTGTTTCCCCACAAGCTGACATATTTGTTTGCATTTTGAAGCCATGTTGTATAAAAATATATACTTTTAAATACCTATTTATCGTTAGCTGCGGTGAACCAAAATGCTCCTAGTACAAAAGGCAGAAAGGAAGTGATATTGAGTAAGTTAATAGAAAGTTTCAAGACAATGCATGCTCACATCAGGGCACAGTTGTAGAAAGAGTGTATGGAAAACCTCTAGAGCTATCACACACAAATGGAATTTCTCTAAAGATCTGAAGAGAAATCTGCTGTTTCTAAAATATCCTCTTCTCATTTGGTCCCCAATTCCATGTATTTGACACAAATTCTTCATAGTTTAGAAGCCAAGATTATAGAAATTTGTTTCTTTAAAGACCATATTCTTCCCTCTTCATTATTTTTATATGATCATTAGAAGATAAAAGCTAATTAAAGTGCTTTAATTCATCAAATTTAACCTAAAGTTAAATTTCTTATTCAATTTTATCATTGCTATTTTAGAATTATCTGGCATTTTACTTTTGTCAGAAAATGTTACGTGTTAGTAAATGTTTTGGATAACAATAACTTACTTTTTCCTCATTGCTGGTTTTCTGATTTGTTTTATTTTTGTTTGACTTTTTAAAGTTTAAGTTATGGCAATTTCATAATGGCTACAATTTAATAAACTATTGCCTTTTTAAAGGTTGAAGAATTCTCAGATTTCAACTTCAATATTTTGTTTCAAAAATACTAACAATATTTATAGCATTGAATTGGATGGTCACTAAAACAAGCATGATGATTTAACTACATTAATTAAATAAGAAAAATATGAGGAACTCAGAGTTCAAATATGTGCATCTGTTCTGAAGTCTATAATCGTGCCAAAATCTATTGCTCGTTTTATTTAAATCATTATAGTACAAGCTCTTCCTTCTGTCTAATGTGTTCACCTTAACTTAGTTTCCTGATTAATTTCTGTATTTACTCATGTTTATAATGAGCCAAGGATTTGATTACAAAGAAGAAAGATTTTTAAAATATTCCCAAAAAAGTATATTTAATTTTCATTTAACATTTTCCATTATTCTCTTAGGGAAGTTCCTTTTTCATTTTTTCATTCAACTCTAAGTGTAAATAAGAATTTGGCTTGTGCCAAAATCCATGCTCATTTTCTGGAACTACTATATTGAACAAGATGAATATAGTCTGTCTCTGTATGGAACTTAAAACATAATAAAAGTTATTTTAAAAGAACTGAAAATTATAATTTGACAGATGCTACAGTGGAGAAAGTACAGGTCCTAAGATGTCAGATAGAAAGGGCTCTTAAACCAGAGTTATGGAATCAGAGACAACAAAAATAAGAAATAATTTATGAATAAGTTATCCTATTTGCTTCCCAGTTAATTTTCTAGATGTGGCTCTAACTTTACTGCAGTCTTTGGCCTGACTGGGCAAAGTTTACACTCTAATTCTGAGGTCTGATCAATTTTAATACAGAAGGTAGCCAACTAGATGATTTTATTTTTTCATTATTTTTGTACCTTGCAACAATTATTTCCATACAAAAAGAGGGTAATACGAAGAGAAAAATAACAACTTTTTTTTTCTCAAATAGCTTCCATGTTTGAAGATTCATGATTTTACTCATAGAATTCCACCAGCTTCTTCACATATTTAAGAAAGAACTGATACATTTTTCAACAATATAGCTTTTTAGATGAACTCCAACATCAAATTTCTGGATTTCTATTTACAAAAAAGAAAATAGTTATTTCAATGTGTAATATTAGAGAAGCAACTTTAATTTATGTGGTCTGCACAGTAATAAAACTTCAAATTATATGGTCTCCACAGTAATAAAAAATAATAAATGCAGTTATAAATATTATGAAATAATTCTTAATCTATTTCAATTTAACAATCAGATTGACATTCTGAGAATATGGGGGCTTAGAAAAACAACAAATGGCTAAGGTCCTCTAGACAAACAAAATCTCCATCTATCTATACATATATGCATATATATATATACATATATACATATCTCCCTCTGTATCTATATCTACATCGATATCCATATCTTTATCTATATTCAAATCTACATGTATATCCATATCTATATCTATGTCACTCATGTCATCTATATCATCTACGTTATCTGTATAAACTGTATCAACTGTATCATCTATAAGTAGCGAGATATAGATATCTACATAGAGAGAGACAGAGATTATAGAGATTTATATGTTTATCCACATATATGTATATAAGAATAGTATAATTTATATATTAGATTGGCCTAGACGATCACAGGTGGAATGGATATTCCACGACTGTCTGTGTGCTGAAGAGCCAGAGAATCCAGTAACTGTTAAGTCCAAGAAACTTGAAGCCTCAAAAAGGAGGGATTGATGATGTGGTGCCAGTGCAAAACTGAAGGTCTGGAAACTCCCTGAGAGTTGTGATGTGAGGCCGAATAAGCTGGAGTCTGACGCCCACAGGAGATAGCAGCAGCAAAAGAAACGCCGAGACTGAATGGGGCTTGCAAAAGCAAACTGACTTTCTGCTTACTGCCCTTTTCCTCCTCTCTAGGCTCCAGGCCTACTGGCTGGTGCCAGCTGCAGTCAAGGTGGACCTTCTCGCCTCAACTTGCCGGCTTGCGTATCCATCATCCCAGGAAACACCCAGGCATCTCTTAACCCAGCAAAACTGACTATTAAGTTTAACCATCACAAGCATCAGAAATAAGTGTATCTTATTTTTTCGTTAAGTGATACATTACTTTTGTCAGAACAGCTTCTTCCTAGCTTTTCCTCAGCCTAAACAACTTAAAGCCAAGTTATTTGCCTTGTACATGTAATTTTCCCTGATTTCATTGAGATCTGTATACTAGACATTTTCTACAAACTATGTTTCTGTCATAACATAAACGTGTAATTAAATAAACAATTTTGATTCTGAATTGTAGAAATAAAATATAATACCGTATTTTTGCTAATATGTTCACCATATCTCAAATATATCTCAAAAAACTATAAAATAGTCTCTGATAAGCATACATTGTCTCTGGAAGATTTTAGCATGTTTCATTGCTACAAAACATTATTTAGCCCAAATAACTGACCAAATGACCTTGAATCTTAACCTTATTTTTATTCTATGACTAACTTCATAGGATTGTTCTGAAAATACATGTATAACACTGTGGTTTAAAGTGAAAGTACATGATGATGCAACTGGCTTATAGAAAAGTTTCAACTAAAAATCAATATGCTAAAATACATTTCAAGTCATTGATTTTCAACTATGATTCCTAGATCTCTTTTTGCTCATCCCCATCACCTTGGGAATTTTCTAGTGTTTTAAATTCTTATAGTTATTTGACTTTTAGGCCAGTTTGAAATTCTATTGCAAACTCAAGTCTTTCAATGACCTATCGCTGCTTCAAAATAGCTGGCATGGTCATATCATTATGATCCACATATGCCCTCTCTCTTTAAGATCGTTCTCTTTAGCATTACAGGATTATTTTTTTAATCCTCTGTGTTGGTCACTTTTGCTTCTTTAACCCTAACCTCCTCATCAGCGAACTCCAGGAAGTTCAGGCATCCAAAAAACTGTTTGCTGCCACAAACCAGCCTGAGTTTTTGGTTGTCTCATTTGTGGAAAAACCCTGAGGCCCACCTGAAGAAGGATTCAGCTTCTTTTATCTGACTCAGTTCTCCAGATTCTGGTTGGTTCCTTTTAAAGAGTAAGCAATACTCTAGTTGAGATAGAGTTACGGGGTCTCAAGGTTGTAAATCATTAGTTGCGTTCTTTGATCTAAGGAAAAGTCCCACATGCTAACTCAGTAACTAGGATGTGCAGTGGTTCCCCTGCACACCTTTCTGTCCCCTCTCCCACAGCTCTTTGATTCTTCTCTTTGCTCTCCACATAATATGAACTCTGATCACCTAGACTCCAGACCATTACCTGGAATGGACTAGGGAAGGGATGCAAGTCTACAGGATTAGAACCATCTCATATAGTTCTGTAGTATTTCTCTTTACGTTTGGCTGTTATTTGGAAAGAGGGAATTCAAGCAGCTAGAATACCTAGGTCTGATGATTAAAGCCACAAAAGTGCATCTTATTTCCCAAAAGCAACTAATAGATTCTTTATTTCCTAACACTAATCAAATATCAATTACTGCCTAATCAAAATTCCAATATCTAGAGTTAGACATGGTTGCTTATCCTAAAAATCACCAGTCTGGGGTAGATAGTTGCAGATACTAATCAAATCACACTATAAATGCACATTAAACTTCATAATTTTGCTTCTTTCCAAGGTGGATATGTTAGTAAAATTTTTATTGCTGTCGCCACATACCTTAGAGAAACAGTTTAAAGGAGAAAGGATCTATTTTTGCTCACAGTTGCAAAGGTTGGCTGGGTCGCGCTTTTGGGGCCTCATGTGAGGCCCAGCAACACAGCAGAACAGCACAGCAAAGCAAAGTTGCTCACTCTGCTGCAGCGAGGAAGCAGAGAAAGAAGAGCCAGAGACAAAAGGGCCAGGAGCGAGATACAGTCCCCGCGGTCTCACCTCTGCAAGGAATTCCCTTCAACAAGGCCCGCCTCCTAAATTTCCAGTATCTCCTAGTAATGTCATCTAATTATGATCTCTTCATTGGAAAAATTTGATGAAATTGGAGCCCTCTTTCAAATCACTTTCAAATCAGTTGATCCAAATCCCGTTGGCAAGGGATTCATCAGCAGATAAAACTACTGAATCGGTTAACACCCTCAATTCATGAGTCTTCAGTGAACAATTCATAGTCACACCATTGTGGCTTTTAGATCAGAGCATCAAGTTGATGGGCTTTGGGAATCTATCCAGGAAATTGATGGATCACGCTTCTGGGTGTTTCTGGAGGTCACGGAGGAACTTTGGGTACTAGGAATTGTCCCTGGCCCATTTCCTGGCTGGCACTGTTCCTCTGTTCTGCTTCCTGGCTGCCATAAACTAAGGAGCTTTCCTCCACCACATCCTTCCAGTATGATGTTCCTGCCTTGAAATTAACAGACTGACTCTCCAGAACACATGAGCTAAATGACACTTCTACTACTTTGAGTTGTGGGTGTCAGATATTGTACCCCAGCAATAGGCAAGCTGACTAAGACGACTACAGCAGTAGATTACTAAATAGCACTGTATTATTACTAAATAACCTAGCATTATTTCACCAACCATGTGGCCGAATCTAATCAACATGATTTTGAGGGAAAATTAAGTCAGAGTGAAAAAAACAGGAAATAGAGAAATCTAATCTGTGGTATTAGAAATAAGTTGGGGTGAATGGTGGCTAGATTTAGATTTAGCTCAAGTAGTTATTTGAGGCTCTGGTAATGTTCTAATTTTGGTCAAGATTTTAGTTTTCTGAGTGTGTTCCCTTTATTATAGATATAAAATTACCCTCTGTTTTGTGTCTTTTTCAGGATGCTGCCCTCATATGAGGATATGCTACAGTCTAAATTGTGTCCCCCTTAATTTCTGTATGTTGAAGTCCTAACCCCTACATAGCTGTATTCGTAGACAGAACTTATGAATATGTATAGTTAAATGAGGTAAAAAATGTGGGGCTCAAAATGACAAAAATAAATGAATTAATAAGAAAATGAAGAAAGAGAACTTTTCTCTCTCTCCCCTCCCTCTCTCCCCTCCCACTCTCTTGCTGCATATTCAAAATGAGACCATCTAAGAGTCCTCAGAGTGAACCTGTCTTGTTAGCAGTTAGCACCTTGGCCCTAGGCTACCCAGCCTCCAGAACTGTGAGAAATAATCACTTTAAATCTAAAAGGAGTAAACTCTCCCATCGAAAGCACAGAGATGATGAATGGATTTATAGTAATAAACAATATACAGTTATGTACTATCTGTAAGAGTCTCACTTTAGATTTAAGGACATACATAGTCTGAAAGTGAAAACCTAAAGATAATACATACAAATGCAACCAAAATAGCATAGATAAATGGTATAATTATAGATGGCTGAAAAGACCTTAAGTAAGAGCTTTCTAGAAACAAATAAGGGATAATACGATAATTACAAAAGCCAATTCAAAAGATATGATTTTATAAAGATATGCAAACTTAACATCAGAGTATTTAAATAAAACAATATTGACATATCTACAGGGAGAACTTGATATAAATACTGTAACAGTAAAAGACTTCATTACTCCACTTTAAATAGTGGATATAAAATCTACAAAGAAAATTAATAAATGGCTAATTTGAACAAAACTATTGGGAAACAGACTTAACGGACGCATACAGAACTTTCCACAGAATAGCAGAAGAATAAACATTTCCCTCTATGCACACAGAACATTCTCCAAGATAAATCAAACTGCAAAACAAGGCTAACAAATTTAAGCAGATCAAAATCACACCAAGTATCTTTTCCAATCACAATGGAAGAAAACGGAATGAAATTAGAAATGAATAACAATAAGTAAATAAGAAAATTCACAAATATAATACAAGGAAGCTAAACTTATATATTTTGTCCCAGCAACAGACAAGCTGACTAATACAATACCCTTGAGCCATTAGGTCAAGGAGAAAATCACAAGGAATCTAAAAAAAAACTCAGTGCAGACAAAATGGATGCAATATACCAAAGCATGTAAGGAAAAGCAAAAGAAGTACTATGTAAGACATTTATAATAAAAAAGTCTACATTAAAAGAAAATGTCTTAAATTAAGAAAAAAGAAAAACCTGACTCATACATCAAGTAACTAGAAAAAGTAGAGATGAGTCTAAAATTAGCAGCAGTAAGGAAATAAGAACTTTAGAGCAAAATATATCAAATTGAAAATATTAAAAATAAAATATGTTAGTTCTTTGAAAAGATAAAACAATATCCAGAAGTCTTTAAACTAAGAAAAATGAAAGAAGGCTCAAATAAACTAGAAATTAAAGAGCAATCATTCTACTGAATGAGCCAGAAATTAAAAAGAAAACAATCGTAAGAGACTACTCTGACTAATCATATGCCAACAAATTGAATAATAGAACATATGGGTGAATTCCCAGCCACATTCACCCTATCAAGATTCACTCATGAAACAGAAAGCCTGAGAAAGAGCAAATAATGAGATTGAATCAGTAATCAAAACACTTAACAAAGAAAATTCCTTACCAGATGGCCTCACAGGTGAAGTCTACCAGACTTTCAAAGAATTATTACTAAACCTTCTTAAGTTGTTTTTAAAAATGGAATTTAAGAATAATTCCAAAATCATTTTGAAGCCAGAATTGCCTTGATAGCAAATTCAAAGAAAGAAAACACAAAGGAGGAAAACTATGGTCTAACATCCCTAGTGAACATAGATACAAACACCCCGCACAATGTCCTCCAGTGCTAGCAAACTGACTTCAAGAAAAGATTCTACTATAACAAAAAAGAATTTATCTCTATGATACAAACATGGTTCATGTTATATAAATCAATAATAGTAGTATATCATATTACCAGAAAAAATAAT
Organism: Hystrix cristata; assembly: GCA_004026905.1. NCBI lineage: Eukaryota > Metazoa > Chordata > Mammalia > Rodentia > Hystricidae > Hystrix > Hystrix cristata. Next base: position 69,230 of record PVJO010006119.1, read on the forward strand.
AAAACCACAATGATCATCTCAACTCATGCAGAAAATGCCTCTGACAAAATCTGATTTCATGCACAACAAAAAGATCTCAACAAAAACAGGCATATGAGGAGCTTATGTCAACTTAATAAGGCCCAGAAGTGAAGGCGTAGTTAACATCATAAAGACAGAGAAATATCAAGAACCTTTTCTCCAACAACTAGTGAATTCTAGGATCCCTACTCTCACTACATCCACACAACAGATTATGAAGTACCTAGAGAAGAAAAGGAAACAGAGAAAGAAAAAAATGGTTCAAATTAGAAAGGAAAAGGTAAAATCATCTCCATTTACAAATTCTATCATTGTACATGTGGAAAATGCTAAAGACTGAACAGCAACAGCTACACAAAGCAATTCCAGAAGGTGGTATATACTGTAATTACTATTTTAAGCAAGAACCAAAGTGAAGAAAGAAAAGATTATGACACTTCTCAGCAGAGTTAGGATTCCTCCCCAGAAGAAGTAAGTTGTAAAGTTAGGTAGAGTTAGAGTTCTGGCTATACTTATTCTACTTTAAAATAGAAGAGGATAAATGTGTTTAAACTTTGGTGCTAAGCGGTAAGTATAAAGTGAGATTGTAGAGAAAGGAGAAAGTGGATATATATATACTGTAGTTAGTTACATTTAGTTACAGTAAATATCCCTCTTTCATTCTTAAAATAACTCATATTTTATTCTAGATGAATCTGCACCAATTAAAACACTTTATTCCTCAGTCTTCCTTGTACTGCACATGGCATAATTTTCTTTAACAACAGAGTGTAAAGTAATAAGAAGTCAGCAAACGAGTTACCCAGGCAGAAGGACAATCACTTTTTCCCTGCCATCTGTCTCCTTATTTCAGTCTTAACCACAGACATAAAAACTAGGGCTCCGGTGGCCCCTTTTGGATGCAGCAACAACCTTGAGGAACGGCAAGAAAAATAGGATCTTGGATTCTCAGTGATATACCGGGGCTTCCAGACCTGGACTTCCTCATTCCAGAGCTATTTCATATAGGAAAAAAGTCCTTATTTCAGCCACTGTTTTAGTAAATTTTTTTCCTGCTAATTGCAGTCAATCATCTTGTAAAGTTGAGAAAACATGGTATCCAGACACCAGTGAAAGAGTATACTTTGAAAAAAAGGTAAATGTAAGAAACTTTATTAGAGATCAAGAAAATCAATGATCAAAATGTGCTCGTTGGGATAAGCATAAGAAAACCACTGGTGACTTCAGTAAAAAGCCTTTCAAGAGTAATGGTTTTGAGTGCAAAGATTCTAGTAGACAGTGAAAGTGGTCCATAGAAGCAAATACTGTAGTGTGAAAAAGGTAAGAAAACGGAGACCACACCAACATGGTATAAGAGGCTTTTCTCTAAAAGCAAATATAAAAATTGGAATGGTAAACACAGGGAATATAAGAGCTAAAAAGATCTCCGATTTTTGGGTTATTTTGGTTTTTATTAAGAGATGTAGCAAACAGCATATTTGATTCACTTTTCACATTAAAATCGTATGTGTTTTCTTTTTGTCATGGGGAAAATTACAAGCATACATAATTTGATATTTATGTTAGATAGAAACAGAAAAATAGGACGAGAGAGACAGAGATAATGACATTGAGTCATTCTCAAATGGTGTAAATTTCTGTTTATGTGTGATGTTGTAATTGAAATTTCTAAATAAAGTAAAATTAATTTAAGATTCTTAATTGAATTAATCACAGTAGTTAAAGACAGCTAAGTGTTATACCATATAGCACAGAATATAAAATAAGTTTGCACCCGTGTAGCTTTAATGTATAAACTTTGCTGGTGATTACTAATTATATCAGGATATTTTAATGACAAAATATATTTAGCCTTTTAATCAGACTTATTTTAAATCTTCACTTGGATTCCAACTTCTAAATAAGTGCTATCCTTGAGATTGGTCTATCAGAATATCCTAGGAGAATAGTAGTGAAATATCTGAAGCTGAAACTGTGAATTTTATGGTGTATTTGAAAAAGAATATTTCAGGAAAATTTGTATAGCAAATTGTTTATGAGCCGATAAATTCTCCAATAGTAATTTCACCAGCCTGCTAAAGTTTCGTATAAACAAAGTAGTATAAGGAATGAATTTATCTCATTCTCTGTTTCCTCTTAAAAAGTTATATACTTTATAAGAATCTATAAATATTTACTATGTGCCTCCCAGAAAATCTTCATGAGTATGAAAATTTTTGTTGAGAAGAGGCTGACAGTCTACCTATTGAGCTCTTCGAAGAATTGCTCATTTGTTTATATTTTGATATTATATAGAAAATAAAACATCATATATCGATGTCCTACTGGGTACATCATCACAGTTGTAATTAGCAATAACACAGTTTTTCTCTGCTTAAACACTGTAGCTCAAATATTTTAAAGTATAGAATAGTTTTGAAGGAAAATATATCTCTGTTCTTTTGTAAGCATTTCTATCAACCTTCCGTCAGTAGATCCTTCAACAAACTCTGTAGGCAGCTTCTCTGAACACTATCTTAGTGTATTTCCTTAGATACGAAGGGATGTCATATGACAAGACCTAACTACTCTCTGTTGCAGCCTAGCTAGGATTCATTTTTTTATATCATTAGACTTACTACACAAAAACCAAGCAAAAGTCATGTAGCTAGTAATTTCCAAGATTAAGTTTAACTTCAAATAATATTCCTACCAAGATAACTTTTCAATATAAAGAAATATTTTATATGAAAATTTGTGCCAAGGATTTTCCAAAGGTCATTTTTACTTGTGCTCCAAAATATTACATGAAGGAATGGATTGTTTTACCTTGTTAATATTATCACCGTCTTCAAATTACATCCAATCAATGCCAACATGTAGATCACAGAACCCAAAACTGCTAAATATGTGTATTTGTATCTATATTTATTTCAATGCATAACATATTCGATGTGATCTCCAAAAACACAAATAGTGTAAATGGAAATACAGGAAAAAATTTGGTGGTTTTTTTTTTTTTTTTACATCCAAGACTTTCATTTTCCCAAAAGCAACCACTGTTAGCAATATCTTTCCAGAAATAAATTGTGAAAATATAAATGAACTAATATAGATACATAGAATTGTTTATAAATGCAAGAAATTGCATATTTATACACGTATTTGTACACTGTAATACCTACTTTTCAATTCTATCTAATAATTGTCAATATTTGAGATTGTTTTTAACTAATTAATTGATTTCATTGACATTTTTGTTGCCTATCTTCCACTGTTAGAATATAAGCTACCTGAGGGCAAGAACTCTGTTCATTTCACTCTGGAACCTCTAGTACCTAATACAGCGCCTCAAATACATTAAACACAGATGGCTTTCTACTTTGCTTCTCTTATTAACAATATGTCTCAAATATCATTTGGTCCCAGAAAATAATTTTACTTGACTATGTGGCATTTCATTGCATGACAGTATCATAGTTTATATAACTAGCAGCTTAATGATGGACATCTAGATGATTTTTATTATTTTATTAAGAAACCTAATACTTAAAAAATAAACTAGCATACATAAATGTTTCATAGTTTGCAAAATATAACTGTTGGATAAACTCCCATACTAAAATTGCTAAATGGAAGAGGATATGCCCTTGTATGTGGATGTATTTTGCCAAATTATTCTCTCAAGATATTGTTCCGATTTAAATTCCCTACATAATATAGAAGAATGAGTGTTTCTAAAAATTCTCTTCCCTACAGCATGGGTAAAATAATGTTATTTAAAGTTTTTGTCTTACTATAAGCAAATCCGGGTACATTTTATAAATTTAAAATATTTTTTCTTGCTTAATAGTCCTTCACACATAATTTTATCAGGACTGCATTGATTTATGGGCATTCATTAAAGTAAATAAATAAAATAACCCATGCATTTTCTTTTCACTGAAGTTTAGATTTTTTTCTAAAAACTAGCCATTTAAAATTCTCGACACTCAGACATAGCACTTCTTTCTTTTATGACTGTTCAATTTACTTCTGTGTTTACAGAGGTTATCCCATTTCAAGATCATATAAAAACTATCATATGCTTTCTATTATTTGTTTTTATGGCTTCATTTTTTACAGTAATTGTGAGTCATCTGAAATTTATCTCCCCATAAGAAATAGGGTTGTAATTCAAGGGTTTTTCCCCATAAAGGTTGCCAGTAATCCCAGTTGTATTCATTGAGTTATATTTCTTTTCAGTGTGGAATTTCACCTTCATTATGAACTAGACAATTAGGTACAATATCTGGATTCTCTATTTGGTTAAATATATTTGTTTTCTATATACTGTAACTTCCATAGATATAGTTTTCATGGACTTGGTCTCCTCTCATTACACTGTTTTATAGTATTATCTATCTATAATTGCAATTTTGAACTTTAAAAAATCTGGCTATATCCAAGAAAATCTTAATATTTTATATGAATAGATTTCAAATATGTAGATTTGTTAAAATTAACACAATTACAATTATAAAACATGTGTATATGAATAAAGTAGCCCATTCCATAAATTACTTCTTTTCTCCTCAATATTATTTTAAAGTGTTTTTTTTTTTAATTTTGCATCTGTGTGTTATGCCTGCTTATTAATTCTTGTTGGAAATTTGTGAGACCGTTTATCTCTGAATGTTGCCTTTTATATGTAGGAAGGCTAATAATTTGCATGTATTTATTTGTATTTAACAAACCTATTATCATTTAGCAGTTTTTCAACTGGTGTATATATTTTCCTTTATAAAATGAAGATAATACTGAAAAAAGAGGAGAACTAGAAAGGGGAAGAGGGAATAGAAAGAAGAGAAATAGGAAAGAAAGAAGAAAGGGAAAAAATGGGAAAATATAAATAAACTTGCTGTAAGTAGGGAAGAGGGGAACAGAAGGGAAGGGTGGGGAAAAGGGGGGGAGAAACCAAGATACATCATGTATAGGTGCAAAATAACCACAATGAATGTGAACATTATGTATGCAATGTACCAATACATGTTCTTGGTTAAAAAAAGAAAAAAAACAATTATTTTCCTTTTACTCTTTTTACGTCAAACTTTCAAAACATTAGTTGGGTATTGTTGCATGGTTAATATACATATAAAAATTACAGTTTTAAGGTGGTCAATTATATCAATCTTTCTTCTCTTTTTGACAAATCAATTCATGTTCATTTGAAACTTAGATGATGATTATTAATTTTCAAATATCATTTTCCCAAAAATCCTCAGTGTGACATGATTAAAAGTCTCAAATCAATAAATTCAATTTAGATAGTTAAAAATATTTGAACAATGATTACAAAGTTAATTATGCTACTTATATGCCTTATAGGTGTAATTTTTTAAAATACTGTAAATGCTGAAATGTAGATACAATTATCAGATACTACTAAGAGTGGTAACAAATGAATGTTCACAAAATTGTTAATACCACAGTTTTAAGTTAATTTCATTGAATTCTACACACTTATTCTTACTGATAGTTTTCCTCGTACTTATAATTTTACATAACTAACCTGGAACATTAGAGTTAGCTTCACAGAGCAGCCAAGGTAGCACATAAAAAGTGATAGGTGGTATATGACCAGGGAGAGCAAACTTTATATGTGCCATTCTGCTCTGGTATCCAACTGGACATTATTTGTATATTAAATAAAAACTTCAGAAATATTTGTATTAATAAACATAGTCTCATTTTTGTGGCTTTAATCTTAATAAATAAGGTGTTTGATGTGGAGCAGCTATAGATTTGATCAATTCTCTTGACCAAAGCCAGATTTTTTTTCCTTCTAATCAGCCAGTAAAATCCACACCCTGACACATTTATGAATTTGCTTATGGTGACTTGTGTGCTAAATGCCACGTTGTCTGAGCTTATAAAAATATTGCATGGTAATTTCTTCTAAATGCAGTTTAAACCTCTAGCTTTTCATATTTTGTTCTTTGATAATACCTGAATTATTTTGTGTATTTGTGACACAAAGTAGGAATCTCATTTTTCTTCCATCAGCAGATCCAATTATCCAGTAACATCTATTCGAGTGTTTATAATGTAACAACTGTATTATTTTGACACCTTCCCCATTTGTTAAGTTTTTGTAGATTTATTGATCTGTTCTTCTGACCTATTCCTGTAACAGTACCATAATGCTTCAGTAATTATGACTTTAAACCAAATATTGATACTTCTTAAATAGCATCCCTACAATTGCTTATCTCTTCAAAATTATACTGATTGTTGGCCTTAATCTCTCCATATACACTTTTAAATTGGTGAATTTCTATGAAATTCTCAACTAGAATTGAATACATGCATTCATGTCTTCAAAATTATCAGTATAAAATCTTCCTAATGTTTTGGCATTTAGTATGTCTTCCATGGGATGTTTGTAGGTACTTTTTATGAAATTAAGAAATTTCCTCTGCAACTTTGCTAAAACTTTATTTATGTCATTAACTTTCTCCATCATTGTAAATTATTTTTAAACTTACCAATTCTTGTTTTAATTCTGTACCTTTTATTTCATGGATTCTTTATTTTATGGATGTTACACTTCCAGTTACTTCTTTGAATTCTAAACAATTATTCTAAAGAGTTTTTTAGATTGTACCAATTTTTCATCTCTAGAGTGAAGAGTGGTTATTGGATTTTATTTAGTGGTTTTGGTTATTGGGTTTTATTTTCTCTTTTATTAAATGTATTTATACATCCTTGAGTAATGTCTCGTTTTGATTAGCATGATTTATGCTTTTCTCTGACCTACTTAAAATTGTATTTTGCTGTGAGTTACAAAGAAAAGTAGCTTAAACAAATGAGGTGGATTCTGTTTTTTGTTCGGGAAGTTTTGTTTGCTTTTTTTCATGTAACGAGATGTACAGAGGTAAGAAGCCGTAACTGTCATAATAACTCAGACATGAAATGAAGGAAGCATGCTCTGTCTGCGTGCTGTCGTCCATAATGAGGGGCTTTATCCTTAGAGTCTCAAACTGACAGCTGTACTCCGGGGTTATTTTTTCAGGCAGAAATAATAGGAATGCTCCAAGAATTTCTTTGAACAAGAGTTGAACCATGAAATCCTCACCCCAAACAAACACTATGAATGATCAGAAAACTATTACAATCTAGCTCTATAGGAGGCTGGGAATTCGACTACTATTATGTACATAACTTGTAGTAAAGAAAGGTTAGGAGGATAGGTTTGCACTGACTGTGAATATGTAGTTGATAATCAGGTATCCTGCCTCTCTTCTCTGGTGCCTTCTTCCTAAAACTCAATTCATTGCCCTACCTTACATAAAGCATGGTTATTTTCCATTTCCAGTTTCACACACCTGGGCCTATTCCTGGATCCAGAGTTCTGTAGGTCCACAGCTTTCGACATTTTAACTACTTTTCTGTTTTTGATCCATGAAGAGACTTTTATATTTTGGTAACATGGTATTATCATTTACAATTTTACCTTTTGTTTTGTACCTATCATTTTAATGTGCTTAGAGTGTGATTGGAGAGGTAACCAAGCCATGCCTTTATAATATTACCTTGACTAGAAGTACACATCATTTTTGACTTTTTGAGATAACTTGGACTTACTTAACACTTCTAGAAAAGATATACCATTTATCCAATTTTCCATTATCTTAACATCGCATAAGCATAGAACAATTATTATTGTAAACAATAGATTAATCTTGAAGCAATCCCATTTACAAAATGCACTGGGCTTTCACCTCTTTTTTCATCAGTGTCCTTTTTCCATTCCAGAATGCAATTCAGGATCTTACATAGTGTTTTTGCACTCTTCTTCAAACAGTCCTTGAAAAGGATATTTGTCAGTTATTTTGTAAGATACTGTCAAATTGAACGTGTCTGACTCTTTTTTTTTTTTTTCATTTTAAGATTGAGGTAGTGCTTTTGGGGGCAGGAAAGCACAGATGTGACATGCACTTTCTCCTCATTCATTCTTCTTGGACACACGACGTCTGTAACTACTATTGGTAACTTGTCAACCTTAATCACGTAGCATCTCAATCATAATGGTGTCTTCTAGGACTTTCCACACTGCAGTCAGTTTTTCCCTTAATTATTACTACTTGAGATAAAATGTGTTGAGTCTTGTGTCGGTTAGGGTTCTGTAGAAGAACAGAATCAATAGAAAACATTGGTATGATTATTCCAGAGGATTTATTATGTGGACTTATAGGATCAGGGGTGGGAGGGCCTACGATGGTCATCTGTACATTACAGAGCCAGAGAATCCAGTAGCTGCTCATCTGCAGAGATGGAAGCTGGAGAACAGCAGACATCCAGGATGAAGTCCAGGGCTGGAGGCTCACAGCTAACCTGAGGGGCGCTGGATGAGTCTGCACTGGAAGACTGAAGAAACTGGAGGCTAATGTCCAATGGCTGTAATAGCAAAAGACGCACCCTCTCAAGCAGCCTGGAGCTTCCTTCTTCTTTCCTTTTTTATTTCATGCAGGTTGTAAGCCTACACCTGGGATGCATCTTCAATTTGCCGACATACACACTAATCATCTCCCACACACCCAGATCAGTGCTTTACTCACCTGCTAGGCATTTCTTAATCCCACCAAGCTAAAATATCGTGATTAAGAGTCACAAGACTATGAAAAATATTTCGTTTTTGTTAGCTTTTGCCCTGTAATTTTAGTGTCCATCAGTGGATCTGTCTACAGCTTCTGTTACTACGGTGATTATCTATTTTGCTTGTTTCATTTAAATTTATTAAATAGAATTCTTCTGTAAAGAGACATCATCTCTACTCCCCAGTCATATATTTATTTATGTCTATGCAGATTTGTTCTATTTTTCAATTTGAATTATAATCACTATTATAGTTGTTTCTTTTTTATTTAATTTATTTTACTGGTACATCTTAGATGTACATAATGATAACATTCATCACAGGGGATTTGTACCTGTACGTGATATACCTTGTTGCTTCTTTTTTTCCCCATTCCCCTCCCATCCCTTCACCCCCTCCTCCCTCCCTATTTACAAAAGCTTTGTTTCCATTTTTTCCTTCCATTTCTTATTTCTCTTGTCCCTGTTCCTTTCCCCCTCCCTTGTTTCCTTTCCCATTTGGACATTTTCTTCCCTTTCCCAATGTAATATATTTTAGTCTTTATTTACACTTTCAGTTTCTCACACCAGAGAAAAAGTGCAGTATTTAAGCGTGTGTCCAGTTTTTGCTATTCTTTATGTCATTGTAGTTTTAGCCATTGAAGATCTTTCATATTACTTGCTGGGCTCCTTCTACTCTTTGCTTTCTTTTTTCTTATTTTTAATATCCTGGGTTTCTGGAATGACGAAATGCTCCAGTTTTACCAAAATCTTCCATTTCATTCAGTTCCATTCAGAAATTTTCTGTCTCGGTTCTGAAATTAACTAAAAGCCCTCTACTTTCACTGAAGAAAAATATTTGGAAACTGTGTTCCAAAGACATGGACATTGATACATGGGTGTCACCATCTCTACTCTTTATTGAATGGAGCTAGAAAATGTATATTTCTGTAGGCTAATCATGTACACCCATGTATATCTGCAGTTATCTCTGTATTTATCTGTGCTCATAATTCATCTTTTAATAAGTTCTATTAGTATATCTTGCCACAATCCAGCAGCACATAGTTTATTCAAGCCTTCCACCTTTCCTTACTTGTAACATCTTTTCTAAACTGTAGTAAAACCTGGCTCTCAATATCTACTTATTAGTTTATCCAACTACACAATTAAAGTCATTTCACAATTGCTAACATATATCCCCGTGACAAACAAATTTACTAACTACACTACAGTATTTGTATAGTATCTTAATAATGTTCAAATTGATTTCAAGTTGTTCCAGTTAGCTCTTTTCTTCCCTAACTCTCTCAGTGTAATTATGTGATTTTCCTGTAACAGGTTTAATTCATTTGTCACAATCAGAGCCCCAGCCCTTAACCACTCAGTAGGTTGCTGCTTTCGGGAAAATAAATAAATAAATAAATTACTCATCACAATTCATTCTTTATGATATATAGCTCGTGAAATTTTGCAAAATGCATACGATCCAGTATTCAAACATGTCATACAGCACATCTGAAGTTCATCAAGAAGTGTCATATACAACAGATCTAATTCCTCCAATTCCTTTCTGTAGTCTCTTTAAAATAAAGCACTCTCCCACCCTCAATTCTCTGACAAATTTTGTCAGTTTTTTGTCTCTGAAGGTTTGCCTTTTATAGAGTGTCATATAAGTGAAATCATGAAATATGTAGGCCATTATGGCTAGCAAAGACTATTTAAGATTTATTTCTATTGTATAAATAAACTGTTTATTCGTTTTCAAGCTAAATCATATTCCATTTTAGGGATGGACCTATCCATTTAACGCAATCTGAGTGTTCTCAATATTTAGAAAATAAAAATGGCAATACAATAACAATTCAGATTCAGATTTATGTGTGAGCATTTGTAACAGCAAGGGGGTAATGTTTTAGGGGTTGATTCGTGGGGAAGGAGACAAGATACCACTCACAAAGATAAATTAAGATTTTTAATAACAATAAAGAAAGAGAAAAGTAAAAACTCTAGGAAAATCATACCACCAATCTATTGTTTTTATCAGTGGTAAACTGCAGCACAGGAGTAGTTCAAGCAGAGATCTTAACTTTTGCTAGAGAAGCAGCACCACGCGGGACGCGAGAAGAAAACAGCAGTCATGGAGGCGCCGCCAGCAGCAGCCCCCATCGAGGCACACAGGAAAAAGTATCATCAGCTCCGCCAGCGAAAAGCATCAGCTCTATGAGCGAAAACATCAGCTACGCGAGCGAAGAACATCAGCTACATGAGCGAAAGAAATCATCAGCAACCTTAGCGGGCATGAGAAGAGAGAGAAGAAGAGAGAGTGAAGGAGAGAGTGAGAGTGAGAGAAGCAGAGAGAGAGAGAGAGAGAACCTGGGTGCTGCAGCTGAAGTTATCTATGCTCCGTTCCTGCAAGGTTAGCCAGGCCTTGGAAGAACAGGTGCACACTGGGAAGGTGAGACCTTTATCAGAACACAGGCATTTGAACCAACGCTCAATAACTATATGATGAATCTTACAGCATAATCTTTATTTTTCTTATTTGTATAACTAGGTATGGAATTACTAGATGTATGATAGATTTATGGTTATATATGTAAGAGTTGGAAACCTGTTTTGTTTTTTTGGGGTTTTTTTCCTTTCAAAATAAGTACACAATTAGCTTTCCTTTCAGGACTGAATGAGAGTTCCAGGTTCCAGGTGTTCCACAGCCTAATCAGCAATTAAAATGCTGTTTTTTTGGTCTGCTCTTATTTTTAGTTTTAGCAATGTTAATAGACATATAGTGGCATACCATTAAGCTAAACTTTGGTCTGCTACTCACTGGCTCTATAGCGTTAGCCAAGTTATATAACCTGCTTCCATCTTCTGAATTATCAAAAGGATAAATAATAGTGCAGCCTCACAGGCTTTTGAGGATTAAATGAGATATTAGCATAAAGTATTTCATATATCCAATTCCTTAAAAATAATACTTTGTCACATATTCCAGCCTTTTAAGATCTTTTGACTTGCTTCATAAATTATCAAATTTCTAAATAAATAGTAAATTGAGTTATTTGTACCTAGATGTAACAAATTTTGTACTCTGCTTCATTTATAATTGTTGGTTCTTTAGCTTTTTTTGTTGTTGTTATTGTTCTTTAGCTCTTAATTTCAGTATCTTTATATCATTTCTGTCTTTATCAAGTATTCTTCACACTTTATTTTAGTCTCTCATTCAAATTTTCAGTTCCAACCAAGTCCAGCTTGAATTCCACTCTTCTATTGTTGATATGTTTCAAGCCATTTGATTGTACCTTTCTCTGAAGTACACTCCTATTTATTCTAAAACTGGTGGAAATTCTCTCAGAATTCCTGCAGAGATTGTTCAGAGTAGACATACCTACTTCTCATTGCTTGATTTAGTCTCATAATCAGTAGATCCTGTGAGGAAGTAATAGGATTACTGATTACTTCCCTTCCCTCTCGGTGTCTTTCCTCACCTCTCAGTGACTCACAAACCCTGATTTGGGATGTAAGGACTTAGTAAATACTATTTCATCCAAATTCTTTACCTAGTTGAGAAGAAAATACAATGTTTTACAATGTTTTATGGTACTCTTACCAGTTATGGAAAAATGTATTTTCAAGCTGATTTTAAAATTCCCACATGACTTGGAAATTATTTTATGACTTTCCGTTTAAGTTTGAAACATTTGAATAGATACGCCTTAATATTTTCTGGTGGAAAATAAAGGAGGAAATGTTTAGTAACCACTTTAATACATTGAAGCAACACATATGACAAAATGATTTAAATTCTCAAGTTTTTCTAAAAAAAATTATATTTAAGAACAAACAAAATTATGCCTTCCTTCATTGAGTAGTTTTTCCAAGAAAGCTGAGTTGCATAATTTGCTCAATAGAAGTGCTTCCAAATTATGAGTAATAATAAATGTTGAGTAAAAATTTTAATTTCAGGTATCACCTTTTATAATACAAAAAATAATACTAGGCATAATTTTTAGACAACCTATATTTATTGGTTTAAGGTAAAATCATAATTCCAATTCTTCATAAATTAATCAGCAGGACCAGAGTTTCTTTTTGTTGTGATGAGGAGCAAAACCTAGGGGTTGGGCAGTGGCGTAAAACAGATACAAGAAGTTTGGTTTGTGATCTGCTGAACTTGGACTGACTTATCATCAGACACCTTGGGCAAATACTTTTGAAGTCAGAACATCTAGACTAAAAAGTCAAGCTCAGAAAGCATCAATTAATGGATGATATTGAAAGCCTCTCTCTAGAACTGAATACAGGCAGAAAAGATGGCCAAGGACTGAGGGTTCAGACATTTTCAAATTCAGATTTGGGGGGTGAGGTTTGCTGGGAACCAAACTCAGGGCCTTGTGCTTGCCAGGCAAGTGCTCTACCACTGAGTTAAATCCCCAGTTCAAACTCAGATACTAAAGCAATGAGGAGATCAACAAACTTGACTGAGAAGAACAAAAGTAAGGAGAAGCATGTGGGAAATTAGTATGAATCCAAGTGAGAAAGTGTCTCAGAGAGGAAGATTAATGAAAACCTCTTGGAAAATCAACTGAGATGAAGATTTGAAAATGGAGCAATTTAATATCATGAAGGGATATAGTGACCTTGACAATGGTAACTTTTAGTATCGTGGTGTGTAGGTGAAACTTTGATAGGAGTAGGTATATGAAAAAACTAAAAACAAAATTTAGAGCAAGTACCAGTTTTCTAAGAGGGTAGTAAGGCAGAAAATGGGAAGTAGCTAGGGCTAGAGAGAAATGAGGATTTTTAGAATGGTAGAAAAAAATCTTTTTTGGTACTATAAATAAATTAGCAAGCACAAGGCCCTGAGTTTGATCCCAAGCACAAAAAGAAAGAAAAAAAAAAAAAAAAAAGAAAGGAGATAGGGTCAGATGTTTCAAGGGAGAGGTTATTAGGCTGAGATCATTGCAAAGAAAGTAGCAAACTTGAGAATGAGAACAATCAAGGAGATATTGAGATTTCCAGAGAGAAAATAAAAGATATGAAATAGTTACTGAAGAAGGTAGAAAAAATGGTGAATTTAGGGAAATACAGTCTTAGTTGCAGGATAACATTAAAAGGTAATTTAGGTTTCAAGTGAAACATCGAAGCGTGGATGTATTCTTCTCTTCAGTTACCATCAAGGATGCAAGTTTGGAATACGTAGATGGGATTATGGGTTTGCTAGAAAATTACATCAAAATAGAAATGTGAAAGGGATTTTTGGCTATACATAATAGTTTTCATAGTGAAAGACCAAAATTAAGAAGCCATCAAGACAACAAAGAACACTGAAATATCTGTACCTTCAGGGGACTGTGGTCCCTGATAGGAGCCTTTGTATTATCTGAGTAAAAGCACTAAAAGAAGAGAAAGTCTTGAGATTTTAGAATATTTGATAGTGAAAAATTCTAGTCTGTGATAGTGGTTTTAAGAGGAAGAGGGCCATAGAGGGTAAAGGTATTCATGAAATAAAAACTTGAAATATTGGAAGCATATTGAGTTTTAACAGTAGTAGTATTGAGGATGAATATTAAGATACAAACAAAACTGACTCCATGTTCAGAAACGACTTAGACAAATCAATCAGTCAATCAATCAATATAGGGAAACAGTGAGGCCTGATAACATGACATTTAAACCTTGAGGAGGAAGTCAAGGATGTAGAAGAATTGTTTGCAGTAGGATGGAAACGCTGGTGAGAATCAAAAAGTGAAATTCACCCTTTTCCAAAAAACCTGCTATGCGTCACTTTGAAGAAAGAATGACATTTGCAGAGACCACAGGACAGATCTATATTTCAATCAGTTAGCTTACGGGGAAGAAAAGAACTGAACATGTAATACAGGAAATTTTGTTGAAAATTGGCTATGTCACAGGACACAGAAGAAGGATTTCACAACTGGAGCAAGATTAAAGAGGTTGGGCTAAAAAAAGGCAGTGCCATACTGCATTCCCAGGCTGCCCATGGAAGGCAATGATTAAGAGACATGAAATGTTCTCAACAACTGAAAGAAAAATGAGACGAATCCTGTGGCATCAAGCCCATTACATGTATAACATTATCCCACCTATTTTAAAACAGGTGAAACATAAATGAATATGTATAAAGGATGTAGCAAGATATTAAAATCTATGAATTACCTTTTTAAAAAGAAATAATGTTGGATTTCTTTATGATACACTAGGTTACTGCCTGAATTTATACAAGCATGGACTATTCAGACCAATAAATGTTATAAAAAGTGCAACAGGAGTAGGTGATGACAAAGAGTGCATTAAATGACACAATTATGTTAAAAATATTGTGGAAATGATATTAAACTGTAACGTATTAATTTTTCATGAAAATCATTTCTGTTGTGAAAAAAGCAGAGTAAAAAGAAGGACGAGGGAAGAAAAGACAGTAAGAGGCCGAGACAGAAAAAGGTCTTCTGCTTAGACATCCCATAAAATTTCTAGTAGAAATTTAAATACATTGTCAACATTTTTCACTCAAGTGTATTTTTTAACTATCAACTGTATCCCAGTTACATTTTGTTCAGGCCTGGGGAAATAAATGGTGGACATTCGAAAACCCTGCTTTGTAGGGTTTATATTCTAGATCAGGATTCTCCGATAAATATATAAATGAGCTACACGCATTGCTCAAGATTTCCTAGCAGCCATACAGAAAAAGTATGCAATTAGCACTAACATGTTTTATTTAACCCCAGGTGTCCAAATTATTATCATATCGATATATAATAAACATAAATATTACTAACAAAAAATTTTATAGCTTTGGATCATATCCTTCAAAACCTAGTATATGTTTAACTTATAGCAATCTTAATGTGAATGGAAAAATTTCAGCATATGTATTTGATCTGTATGTGAAATTGCTAAAGGTACAGTTAAAAACAGGAAGAGTCCACATATTTAAGTCTTCTAATAACTGACACAAATACCAAAAATTGTTTTACTTTTATGTGTACATTCAAATCTGAAACACTGGTTTCTCTTTTACAGAAGAATGTTCTTTACTTTGAAACCAAAACACATCACCCTCGAATCTCTCTCTCCAACATAAGTGCATTTAGTAACTCTTGTGTTCAACTCAGTATTAGTATTCTTGGAATTTTTTTTCCTGCAGTTTTTGAGATCAGTTGGTATAATGCTATCAATTAAAACTGAAACCTGCAGACTGAACCACGTTGGAAAATGTGTAAAGTTTTAATTTCTGCAATGTTTTCACTTCAGCATAAATTCAACATATTAGATTAAAGACAGCCTTTTTTCTTTGGTGATACAGATTTTGCTTCACAGGAAATGTCATATCAATGAAAAAAATGTAACTTAAATACTGTCATTTTTGTTTTCACATATTGAATAGTTGGCAAGCATTTCTTTTGTTTCAATAAAATTTTGAACGTAAATTAACAGAATAAAAAGAAATCTGTATAACACTCATACACATCTGAAACAAGAATTGGCAAAGAAGGCAGATCATTGAAATCCTCATCTCCTGGGTGCTTCGGCGGGTCCCATAAATTCTCAGTGATTCGTAACAGTATCACTCATCCACTGAACAATCTGAAGATCTGTGCACACTGCAGTTTTAAAAGAACTGCCTCGGGAAACTAAACACCCACACTTCTAACATGTATTATTTATCGGAATGAACCAATAAAGAAAGCACCTGTTTTAACATCAATAAATCTGAAAATTTAATACAACTGAACTGGAACACCCACCATACAGTGTGACAGAAACCTATTTTTCTTTATTTTTTCTAGCTGAAATTCATCTTCACCTGGTGAAAATATCCAAAAATGTTTAAGCACAAGTTTTATTATTCAGGCTGCTAACTGCTAATCTTTAATATCAACACAGATGTCTTTTGAGGGAACCAAAAAAAAAACTGAATTATTAACTAGATATTGTTATAAATGTGTGACTCGCTTAAAGCTTTTCATTTTTCAAATTTTCAATTTTGGGAAGTTTATTATATTAATAGAAAAGGTATTTAGTATGAGTCCTTGTTTGGTTGCTTAAATATTCTCTTTAGAAATATGTCATTCTTTGTCTTTATAGTTTGGTAATACATTTTTGATAATGGAAACAATTCTGTCATCTCTCCATATAAAAACAGTTTCTCTATTGTATGAGAATCCAAAGCATTTTAAAGTGTGCCAAAACTATAAATTCAAAACTATTTGTTATAATTTTAAAATGTTTTGTCACATTTAATTCTGATTTCAGGCAGGTGGTACTATTGACTCTTTTTGACCAGTGGTATATATGAATGGGTTTAAATTTAAAATGAAAACATCACTCTGCACTATAGAATGGAGATGCAGAAATTTTATGACTCAGAATATAAAAAACGAAGTTTTGTTAAAACTTCATTTATGAGCAATACTAGTCACAATATGCTGCATCAGAAGAACACACAAAGAGCTTTGTTCATGGTGTTAAAAACTAGGTATACTATAGTTAACAATGTTATAAAACATTTTCACCAAATACAAATTATTAACTATATTCCTCAAATATATCCATTTACCTTCTTGATCCTCACACCTTGCTCAGTGTGCTTAGTCTGATTCAGAACAACAAATATTCACATCCAACTATTTCAAGGATCAAGGGTGTATGATTACTAAATCAGTCCACTGATTGGCTTGGCATAGTTCTGGGTGTGGGCAATGAGAAGGTGTGGGTGTCATCTCACAAAGGATGAGTTGCCTGGATAGGTATAAAGGAACAGAAAAAGAACAGGGCTGCTGCTGCTTATTTATTCCTTCACTGCTTGGCTGCCTTCTGCCCACCATGAACTGTTTCTCCACTGTGATGTCCCTCTGCCCTGCCACTGTGCCTTGGACCTAGGCAACTATGAACTGAAACCTCTACAAACTATAAGATACAATAAATCTTTCCCCTTTTAACTTTGGGTGTCAGGTATTTTGTCTCAGCAAAGAGAAAAGTAACTAAGACAGTGATGGTCAAAATTAAATATAGACAATAGAAAGAAATATAACTGCCAAGGAATCACGGGACAGATGCTTTGATTGTGAATATCTGGTCATTATTAACCCAAATTATAAAAAGCAGTAAGTGATAGTACCAAATTGTAATTATTGAAGCACAAAACAAATTAACAAGTATTTTTAAATGCCACTACAATCGTAAAGCAGGTAGCACTGTTATGACTTATCTCAGTCACTGTGTGTCAGATGCTCATTATATGTTATCCCCTTTGTAGAGGGATCAGATTTTCACAGTAACTAAGTAACTTGTCAAAACTGTGCAGCTAGTGATAGAGCCAGTCTGTGCAGAATATACAATCACTATTCCTGAATGTTAAAGTGATCTTTTATACTTTCAATCTGGAATAAAAACAAATATTTAGACCTGAGAGCATATAATTGCTATGGATTCAGTGTCTGTGCCCCACCAAATGTATATATCAAAACCCAACACCCAGTGAGATAGCATTAATTAGGAGATGGGACTTTGGGGACATGATCAGGTTATCAAAGTAAAGCCCTCACGAAAGCATTCAACACACCCCTAGTAAGAAATAATGAGGCAGAGCTTCCCTTCTGCCACATAAGGACACAAAGAGAAGATGTTTCCTGAACCAGGATGTGGATCCTCACCTGAATTTATCAGTATCTTTGATTTAGCAGCCTCCAGTACTGTGAGAAATGTTTCTGTTGTTTACATGACACTAATATAGGATATTTTGTTATTGCAGCCTGAATAGTCTAAAATAATAATCCCGTTCTAGTTCTTTTTTTTCTAGAAAGACTTTAAAATAAATGATTTTCCAGAGATTGTGGTTTCTTTGGAAGGTGACTGATATAAAGTGAACAATGTATGTTATGTCAGTGAATGGAGAAATGAACCTGTTTTTATTTTCATCTTTTATGTTACGATCTCACATATTTCAAGAATCTAAACAAGTCAAAATATACAAAGTACTTAGCATGGGTATTATCAAGGAAACATAGGATCAATGAATATGACATAAGAAATTTCATAAGATTATTCAAGGATTTAAAATGCTATAAAGAAAAGCATGAAGAAAGTTATATATGTAATTAAAGGAGAAATAGATTTTGTAACCATTTGTGATTTAAAGACTTTATAGACAAGAGCATGAAGGAATCTTAGTAAACTGATACTTTATTTGTCTTCTAGGTGTATAAACTAAGATTAAAAGAAGTGAAATTATTTTCCAATGACCACATGTTTTAGTCAAGGTGAAAACCAGATCCAGTGTTTTGTATAAGAAAATCATTTACTTATCTGATATTGTAGAGAAGAAAAAAACAGGAGAAGACTGAGAGTATGTACAGTTTTTGAAGACGGACTGGGAAAGTTATAGTTTTACATTAAACTACAAGAAAAGACAAATCTGTGAATATTTCCAAAGGAAAAAAAAAAAGATGCCAATAAAAAAGTTTAAACTGAGCTTTACCCTAATGCATTTACTTGACAAAAGATTACATAGATATTGCTCTAGATCATAAGAAAAAGAAGGGGGTGGAAGAGAAGCAGGAGAAAGAAATAAGAGAAAAAAATAAAAATAGTCTATTGCAATAAAATTAAAAACCATGAAAATTTTGCTTCAAAGAAAGCCTCTCCAGAAGATACAGTGGCAAAGCTTAATAGACTAAAGAAAGAAAGAACGGGAGAATCTAGTCTACTAGCCTGCCCCAAATTCTTCCACAGTAGCGAGATGTCTTCCCTTGTTTATTTGGTAATCCTCTTGGTACTCAGCACTCCATTATTTCCTGTACTTTTCCATTTGTTTCCTCTACATAAAACTAAAAAGTGGCAACATATCTTAAAAGTTAATGAAATGAATTTTATAACCAATTCTAAGTTAAAAAGTAGCACCTTTAAATTTTTATAATTAAAATAATTTGATTTAAATTTCCTATCTAACCTCTGATGTTTCCTCCTTTCCAATGAAGTCTATAAAACACTGTACTCAACACACAAAACAAAGAATAAACAGCTACAACCACTGAGCATATCGTAAATTATGGGAGAAAAAAAATCCATCAAGGATCTCATGGCCTATCCTCTCCACTAATTCAGAGACAAATGTCATTCATCAAATCAGCTTTCTCAAACAACACTATCAAGAATAGGCATGCACAGACCAGGGGCCATACTTGCCAAATCTAGTCTACTAGATGATTTTCTAAATAATATTTTATTGGAGCACACACAAAATCATTCTAGATATTTCCTACTTTGCATGGCTGCTCTTATGCTACAGCAGAACCAAATAGTTGCAACAAGACTACAGGGCCCATACAATAATTACTGTCTGACCCTTCATAAAATATTCGCTGCCCTCAATCTGAAACAACACCCAACCAATCAATTTTTCTTCCCTTATAGTAATACTAGAAATCATTATCCTTTGTATCTGCCATATTATATATTGAACTAATAAATGTCAGTCATTTTCAGTAAAAGTCAAAGCCCACAAGTAGAAGAATATTGTTTTT
Source organism: Hystrix cristata (assembly GCA_004026905.1). Lineage (NCBI taxonomy): Eukaryota > Metazoa > Chordata > Mammalia > Rodentia > Hystricidae > Hystrix > Hystrix cristata. The sequence goes on from PVJO010006119.1 coordinate 89,395, forward strand.
GCATCAGCTCTGTTCCCAGCAAAATTTAGAACCTGGCAGATAATAGTCACTTGAGTTCTCACAAAGAAATGGATTGTGATATCAGATCCAAACAATCAGACATGTTACCTAAAAAAAAGGTTTATGTAAAGATTTCAAAAATACATGTCATCAAGGACATACAGCAAGCAAACAGAAGACCTACACATTCCAGGAATCTCTCAGGACCTACCTTCCTGATCCTGACATATGCTCTCCATTCTGGAAGTATAACATATAGCTTTACAATAATGTTTTGCGAGCTATTATTTTATACAGTGAGAAATATTTAATTTATAAAACGTCACTATTTTGTACTCAGAAAGTTATATAACTTCTTTGGCATTCTTTGGTGATTATTGCATTACAAACTCATAGATTCTAGGTTCATTTACTTTAAATAATGATTAGACAGGATTTTCTAAGTGCAAATTCTATAAATAAGCATTACTCCTCATAGAAAATGTCATCATTTTGCTTAAACTCCATTTGATAAAATGAGACTGAGTCATTTGCCTTTTTTCCTGAGGTTGAAAAAGGATAGAAAGATAGAGGAAGGAATTCCATTTCCCCTTGAGAAATAAGTGGATCATGAGTCCCAGGCAAGTCGCTTTTTGTTTTCCCCCAGCACTTAAAATGAATAGAGAATAAATTCCAAAAGAAAAGTGGAGTCTTTGTAAATGCTTCCATATCTTTTTCAACTCTGAGAACCAAAGGATCTAAAAGCTAGAAAAATAGAGTCTTTTAACAAAACATTTGACAGCAGTTTCATATGGAGAAAGCATTTCCACAGTCAAATATACATATAATAGAAAGCTCTCTTGCAGGAAGAGGAAAGGGAGAAGAGAAACAAGGACAAAGAGAATTTTTCTCCCTAAAGAGAGAAAGCAACAGTGTAGAGCAGGCCTGAGTAGCAACAGTGTAGAGCAGGCCTGAGTAGCAGGGTATTTGGTTTTTCCAAGATGAGGCGGAGAAAGGTGGAGATGTGCTAGCAGTGCCTGGAAAGATAGTGGTTTGTATGTACTTCAACTTTGTGTCAGATCAAATAACCATGAGTCTTTATAAGTAGTCCAAGACAAAACTACATAACAGAATTTTTAAACAATTCTCTAAATATCCCATAAAACATAAAATATCAATCTAAAAACTCAAAGCGGTATCTTCTGCTGATAATAAATTTTAAATTAGTTCAAGGAAACAGAAAAATACAAAAGCGCTGTTAAAATTCCAGTGGAACAGTCAGGAACACAAATGATAAAACAGAATTACTGATGCAAAAATAACTTGAAATGATTTCCACAATTCAGAAAAAGGAACAACAATGCGATGAGATGAAGTATATTAAAAATAGAAGAAGAAAATCTAATACACAATAAACTGATGGTCATAAATAAGATAGCAGAATGGATTCTTAAAATATACTTTTCGAAGTTAAAGAACAAAAACGATTTGTGGTTATAAAAAAATTGCGTGCACATATTGAAGGGCCTTATTCTATCGCAAAGGTAATGGTTAGCAATATTTTATGTTAAAATAAAAATAAAAGAGTGTGACTAACATAATGGCAACTAAGTTAGACCATCCAGTGATCTCCCTTCCATAGACACATGGATACAAAAAGCTACGACGAATTTCATGATTGTCCTTTCTAATTCTGTGAAGTATGTTAATGGTATTTTGATTAGAATTGCATTAAATCTGTATAGTATTTTAAGAAGAACGGCCATTTTCTGATATCCCTTTCAGTTTCCTTTTTTAGAGTACTGTAGTTTTCAATGTAAAGACCTTTTACTTCCTTTGTTAGATAGATGTGGAAATCAGTATGGAGATTCCTCAAAAAAACTACAACTAGAGATTCCATTTGATCCAGCTCTTCCTCTACTGGGTATCTTCCCAGAAGAATTAAAATCATCATACCACAGCAATATATGCACAACCATGTATATAGCAACACAATTTGTAATAGCTAAGTCTTGGAAACAAACTAAATGCCCAACAACTAATGAATGACTAAAGAAGATGTGGTTTTTCTACACAATGGAGCACTACTCTGCCATAAAAAAGGATAAACTAGGGACATTGGTAGGTAAATGGATGTACCTTGAAAATATACTCATAAATGAAATAAATCAGACACTCAGGAGTACACATCGATTGTTTCTCTGATATGAGAAACCATAAGTGTAAATGAGGACAAAGAGGTGAAATAGATACTATATAAAAGGAAGATAATATTCAAGAGGGAAGAACTAGAAAGGTAGAAGGGGAAAAGAAGGAAGGGAAAAAGAAAAGAAAGGGGAAACGGAAAAATAGAGAAATATAAATAAACCTGCTGTGAATAGGGAAGAGGGAGCAGAAGGGATGGATGAGGAAGAGAGGGGGAACCAAGATACATCATGTACAGGTACAAAATAACCATGATGAATGTGATAATTATGTATATAATGTAC